>WEIS01073691.1:0-17179 GCA_013389965.1 Todus mexicanus | reverse complement strand
TGGGGTTAAGTTGGAAGGACAATGGGCAGGAGCCGTTTTTGCCAGCTGTGAGCACTGTTCTCAGCAGAAGGGTGCCCTGGTTGCCATTCCTAGGTGTTACTGAAGTGCAGAGATGTGCAATTTGCATGAAGAGGCAAAATTAAGGGTGCTAAATTTCCTCCTTTGTTCTTCAAGTTCTGCTATTTTGAGCTGCTGTGTTTGTCTTCTCTGCTAATATTGTTGGGCAGAGGAAGAGGGACAGCTTACTTAAAACCAACTGTTTCATAGCAGTTAATTTGCGCGGTATTTATAGCAGTTACTTGAAGAACACATGGTACCTTTTCTGTTGTGAATATAAACTGTACTAAGTTCTACTAAGGAGCGGTGCAGGTTGTCTAGTGAAGTATTTTTTATCATCTGGTGTCCAATTGGTGCATTTATTTTACTGTTGGTGCTGGTTGAAAGGTGATTTGTTCCTGCTCTGTGAGAATAATCCCCCCACCTCGTGCATCTCAGTAATGACAACAATGAACCAGCATACCTGGAATAATGCGTGCTTTTGAAAACAGTCTTTCTAAAAGCATGTGCTCATGTCCAGAAATGTACACCCTTGTGGCCAAAGGACCTCCATGTGAGTGACCTTTAGAGGAGTCACTTGCCCCTCTCAACATCCTTTAATTGGGTTGCACAGGCAGAAGAAAGGAAAGCAAGGCTGGCAGGTAGGGGGTGAGTGGATTGTAGAAGTGATGTTTGTGAGATTCCTGGTCAGTAAAGAACACACCTTCATTTTGTAGGCAACCAATAGAGCTTTTACCAAACAGAAAGAGAGGCACATTATTCTATTTACTTCCTTAACCTCATTGAAATGTTTGTCACCTCTGTGAATGTCAGTTGCTGGTGGAAGGTGAATATTTTCCTTCCCCACCTGTTGTTGAGATGGATAAACTTTGGGGCTTGTCCTTTATGTTTACAAGAGGGTGAGGCTTTATGGAACAGCTGAGCCAATCTGATGGCCATCTACTTCCCTGTTGTCACCAGTGACGTGAACTGCTCCCTCTCACTCCTCTGGCCTGTGCCTGACCCCATGTTGGACTGTGCGAAATAGCTAAACCACTAGAAAGCTATGCCCATTATGCTGGCAGAGGAATTCTCTGCCAGATTATCTCCTTGAATAAATTCACTGCATGGTCAGGTGAGTGGCTGTATCTGAGGAGAGGAGGCATGGCATGCTCCTTCCAGCACAACCAACACTAAGGAGGGTCAACTGCATTCGATAATAGTGGTAGTAAAAGTTATATGAATAATATTTTAGTTTCTCATGCAGTGTTTTATCATTCTTCTCCATAAACCTGGATTCAAATGTCAAGTTCAGAGCTAAACGCTCACAGTGAATCAAAGCCCAGTGTGATGGTAACGACAATTTGCTGATGATCATTGAATTGGTTTCAAACTTCAGATTTTTCTTTGCAGCTGCAAAGACTAGAAGCACTTTCAAGCATAAAAATCAGTTTTACTTTTTAAAATCCCTTCTGCGCTTGGGTTGTGGTGAAAAGTAGAAATAATGTTGTGGCAATGTTGGACACCTCTGTAGCAGAAACAAGTATTTGCTATCAGCCAAACCTGACCAAACTCAACAGCTTTTTCTGGAGGGCTGTATGCTATTAGCCGTGTGTTAGTATGTGTCTGTGGTGAGTGCCAATGGGTAATTTCTTAATTGTTTTGAAATAATTCTCTTTAAATGCAAATATATGGTGTGATCTAGACATTGTACTCTTTAACTTCTGCCTTGTGCCAATATTACTGCCACTTTTAACACCAGCTTGTTACCACTAACTTGAGTTACTGCTTGTTAACAGTATGTGAGGGTGAAACGCCTGCTTTGCTAAAGGTCTCCTGTAATTTTTCTGATATGTTCAGTAGTTGCTTTGTTATTTAATTCATCATGAGGTGGAAAACATTGACACATTCAAATACGCTATAACAGTTTGAGGATTTGTCTCTCCAGCAGCCTTTTGGGGTAGATACAGGTCATTATGCTAAAACTAATTAAGCTGTAGAATCATTAACAGAGGGTTGCGATAGGCTCTCCAGTACTTGGCACTTTTAAATCAAACTGTCTTTTTCCATGAACTATAAATTTAGCTAATCCCCAAGGCATAGATTTTGTGCAAACCTCTGCAGAAGGAATTGGACCAGGAGGCTCTAAGGCATGTAAAGATCCATGTCCTGTGTTGCTCCACCTTCACTTGCAGTGAAGTATTTTGATGATCTGCAACTGAGCACTGAAACTTTGTGCAGCAGTGTACATTTTTATTCAGTTGACTTGTGCCTCGGCTGCTTAGCAGAAGTTGGAAGGACTAGGATCCTTAGGTGTCTTCCTATGCATTTTCCATTCCTGCTGCTGTTAGGATTTGCAGACTGGTTACTTAGAGTTCATGCAGAGGTCAGAACATGGGAATCTACTGGCAAAAACTTTTTTCTTCCTCCTCCAGTTTACATTAGGGAATTAATTTTTGTTTCTTTGCTGTTTATTTTACCGGAAGGCTCTTATCTGTTTCCCCAAACACATTTTGTTTCTTTTGAAGCTTAATATTCAGCTGATCTGAGACATTTATTACACGTTAACAAAAAAAGGTGATTTTTAGACTTCTCTTGTAGTCCTGCTGGCAATTTATTTCTAGTTAGGAGACAGAGTTTAAAGCCTGTTAGTTTTTACTGGTTAGTAAAAGCTGTGAAGCAGCCTGAAGTCCTCTCTCCAGCTCTGACAGTCTTAAGCTACTGTTGCCAGATGTTTTCACTTGTAAATGTTATGTCCACGTGGATCCACTCCACCTTTTGTGTTTATCTGTACCTATGAACGAGAGCTCTGTGAAAATGGATAGAAATATTGTAAATTTTAGTCAATATGATTTTTTTCACCCTTGATTATTGTTTTTTCATATGGGAACAGCATCCATTTGCAACATGATGCTAGTAACTTTTTGAAATGAAGTGGTAGGAGAAAACCCTCTTGCCTTTTGGGTGTTGGGTTGTTGAGAGATGGACAAGGCAGAGTATTAGGTGAGGGGAACCTAGGGCTGTTTTTGTGGTGACATTTCTTCTCTCATGCTGTTGTTACAGGGGGTTCCTGCACTGAGACTCGTGGTTGGGCTACAACTGATCAGAGGGGCCAGGCAAAAGGAATTCTCTTAAGGATTTAAAAAGTCGTTTCACAAAATTTGCCCTGGTAATTTATGATATTACCAGCGTTGCCTGGCAGCGGCTGGCTTGGTAGCTGGGCCTGGTAGTGTTTCAGACTTCCACAGTGAAACTGGCTGCTTCTCAGCTTGCCCACATCCTGCACCTGGAGCAGAGCAGAGGTTTGCAAGGGGCACCATGGGGTAGGCAGGACTTTGGGCCTGGCTGACGCAGCACAGGGCTGCCTGCAGTGGTAGCTCTTGTGATTCTCTTATATGTAATTGGGAACGGGAGGCAAGCCTGCCCTTGTCTATAGTCTCTTACAGAGAAAGGTGCTTGGTCTGTGCACACAGAGCAGACCTCAAAATGCAGACTTTGTCCTTTGAAAAGAACCAAAATAATAATCACAGGTTGAAGTGGGAAGAGCAAAGCTAAACAGAAGTTCTTTTGTCCCGTTGCCACCTGCCATCTCTTCCTGTTCAGAGTGCCCAGCTAAAGCATTAGTGCTGAGCTGATGGAGAGAAGTACTATATACAGTAGTTGATAATATAAACAAGCCTTTCTGTGTGTAATTGGACGTAGGCTGCCTGTTTTCATCTGGTTTAGGTATTGTTGACCGTATTTTACTTATGTTTCCACCTGAAAAAAAGTAATCGGAGAATTAATCTGTGCCCCATTTCTTTTATGCTTATGAAAGAAGAAAAAAAGGGGGCAGCAAAAACCTCTCTTTGAAATACATGCAGACAAAATGTTTTGATATAGGGAAGTTTACACACAAACCTAATGATGAGGCTTAGTTAGTCATACAAACGTTTGGATGTTTACCCAAAGCCGGGGAAGCAAACAGCAAGCACAGCTCCCAGCTCTGCTGCAGCTCTTTTCTTATCAAACTCCACTGCTCTTGTTTGCTGTTGCCTTATGGCGCTTTGGGAAGAAAGAGATGGCTTGGCATTCCTCACTCTTATTTTGGGAATGCTTGTGCTAAAATTGCTAGGGTGTCATCTCTCCCTTCCCCTCCCTCCCCTTTCTTTTTCACTTCAGTCCTTGTTCTTTGTAAATTCCAAATTATTGTGGAAGAGCTGAACTACCATCCCCAATTTGCAGGAGAGCCAATGAAAAAGGGCAGGAACTTGTCTAGTGACCCAGGAAAACAATAATCTGTGTAAGCAGTTGGTTGGCAAAATAAGTCACATGTCTATTTTGAAGGCCTGGGGTGATTCAGAAAGCATATGCAAGAGGAGAAAGTCTGTAAAACAGTTCCCACTGCCCCTGGGGTGTGCATCAGAACCTGAGCAGCTGATCTGAAAAAATACTTGGGCGCTGCTGTCAGATCCATTCTTCAAAGAGGGTGTCTGCGGGGTGTCTGGAAGTCCCCACAATGTGCAGTGATTAACCTTCAGCTTCTTCATTAACGTGAAGTATTTCTTCCTTCAGCGTGAAGGTTTTCCCAAAGGCTGCACGTTCAGGAATGCGCTGCAAGCTCAGTAATAGTTTTGCAGCTTGCTGTTTAAAGCCTGGCCTTATCGCTGATCTCGGAAATTGTCAGGAAAAACCTGAAAATGTAAAAAAAAGTGCTGCTCCTGATGTCATTAATTTCCATAACTTGTCAAGGTTTAAAGGGTTATTGATTGGTGGTTGCTGATTAGAGTGAACAAATGAGTTATAAATTGTAAGGTCAGAGCAATTAATATACATAGATGTATTTTCAGAGGTTTTTTAAACATTTGCAAAGATAACAAGGTTTGCCCATTTCTGTACCAGCAGCGATAGAAATCTTGCTTAAATAAACTGAAATAAAGTACAATGAAGCTTTCAAAAACAAAACATGGAAGGAAGGGGCAGCAATTTATTGGCTCATTGTGTTGATGACATGCTAAATACACAAGCACAGGGCAAGCCACTTCAGAGGGCTTAGCTCAGGGTCTAGTTCAAAGTCTTTCTGTGCATGTCTTATGGTGTCCTTAAGGAAAATGAATTCTTAACTCTGGAGACCTTAGTGCTAAGACCCACGCTTTATCTGGTTAAACACTGTTGAAACTGAAAGTATTTAAAATAGTACTAGGTGGATTTGATATGATGTTAACTGAAGTTACTTTGCATAAAGATCTCCATGGCTTCCGTATCTGGCTGTGGTCAACAGGCCAGTGAAATATATTTTTACTTAACTCATATGCTGCTGTGCTTATTTTGTGCTTGCACTTGGGACACTAGAATATACACGCCATTGTTTTTATCACGGCAAAGTACTTTCCTTTCAGTATAAGACTTTGCTGCTTTGTGTGCTCCGATGTTGTGTTTCGAAGAGTATGGGTATGCTAAAGCTTCATGTGTGAAATGACAGATTCTAAAGGAAAACAAAGCAAAACATTTTTAGATTTCAAAATTGAAAATTGTTTGATTTACACAGTTGCAGAAAGCCACAAAAGTAGGAGAGCAAATAAAGAGGAAATAGTGTTGAGAGTTTCCTTTTCCTTACCGTAATTATTAAAAATACTGGCTTGTAAAAAGACCTGTGAGTAATGGTTATAAAACCTAGCAAGAGAACCTTAACAGTGGAAGAAAGTCTTGATCTCTTGGTTATGTGCTGCTAATCAGGGACTGAGTAGAAAACTTCTCTACAATAAGCCCTAAACTGAGAAGGAAATGAGTTGTATTGAAAAATACAGAGCTTTTGGGAGGGGACAAACAGAAGTGATTCCTAAATATGACTAAACCTGATGTCCCAGACACTTTGTTCCTGATGCAGTCTTGTACATACAACTGGTTTTATTTAAACCTTTTTTTTTTAAGGAATCACAATGTGCCTTACACTTCCATAATTCCATTGGTCAAAGCCTGGCTGCCTGCTGTGCTTGGTTTCTTACTCAGTGCAACAGAAACTTCACTAATTCCCATGAGTTTGCTAAAATCCTGTCAGCCCGGGTGCGCTCAGCACTGCAGTTACCGTCTCCATCCCCTTGGTTCTCAGCCACCATAAGTGGGATGAGATGTTTCTAATGTGTAATACTTTCAGCTGGGTTTTTTATTATCCTGTTGCTTTGCTCCTTGCTCAGAGGGATGATGTCTACTCGGGGCTCAGTGGCTGAGGGTTGTTTGCAGGCAGGCTGTTACTTTAAGCCAGACTTATTATTTCTGCTCTCCAGTTACAACCCTTGAAAACTCCAGGCTGTAGGATGTGAGGTTATGTACTGAAAATGGGGATCAGAGATGGCCTGTGCAAACAGATCGCAGAAAAGGCCAGTTTGAAATGGCTCCTGCTCTTACTTGTCCCTGAGAAAATCAAACCTGCAGTAAGTACTCTTTTTGTCCCTGTAGCAGAAATACTGCAGGGAGTTTTGGGGGAGTTTTTAATCATTTCAGCAAAAAGATGTACAATGAAGGGCTTTGGTGCCTTATCATAGATGTAATTGTTTTCAAGGGATCCAGTCATGGGAGAGACTGAGCTAAGTGTACACTTCAGATTTCGTTACACTTGCTGAAATTTGCAGTTCAGTCCACTGGTTACCTTGAGAACCTAAGTTAGGATTTAAGTCTCCTTTTACCTGTAAAATGCACATTATCTGCTGAATCCAGGCCTGACTTGGACTCACTCTGTGGGAATCCAAGCCCTCCAGCCGGCCCCCAGCCACCCTGCTCCTTGCTCTCTCCAGTTCAGAGCCGCTTCTGGCCAACTTCAAAGAATTTACTTCAAAGGCTTTCAGCAGACACAGAACAGTGCAGGCTGAGGTTGTAGTTTCCAGCTTCAGCACAGCTGAAGTCTTGGCTTCTTGGGGAGTCCAGTTCTATCTCTCCGTTACTCACTGGATGCACAGCAAAATGCTCGCTGCTGCTACAGGGCACAGAGGCTGGTGTTCACCCACAGCTTAAACTGCATAGCAAGAGGGGAGAGTGTCCATGAAAGGTAGATAGATCCACCTCTGGCAGAGCAAAGGAACTTAAAACTCAGCTGTGGAGAGGAATACCAGAATAGTTTCCCATTTCCCCTGAACACAGGGATTGTCTTTATAACTCAAGTGCAAAGTTTAATCCTGCCTGTTAGGGATTTTATTTTTTTTTCTTCTTTTAGCAATCTTATTTCAACTCTTCTGGTTCTTGTTAGTCCCCAAAGCTCTGGTTCCTCTTCTCAGCTTCCTTCTTGGCAACTTCCTATAACTGTTACAAGAATGACCTCTACAGATAAAGTGTGTGTTGCCTGGAAATTTGCTTTCTTATACATTTGGAAATGCAGTACCTTCTGGGTGTCAAGAGTTCACTTGCACAAGGGGCAGCTGTGGTTCTTGCTGTCACAAGTACCCTGGAAACCTCCAGCAAGCTGGAGGCTGGGACAGCCTTGTCCCGTCTAGGTTGGAGTGAACCCGTCTGCACCAGGACAGGACCTGGCTCATGAAAAATGATGGTTCCCCCAAGCCCCAGGGTTTAAGTCCTGTTAGTCACTGTTCTGGATGAAAAGCTGTCATGGCTTCAGGAAGAACCAAGTAATGGTGGGGCTGGGAGAGCTGCTGAAAAGTATCTGTCTGTGAGAAGTAAGATGGAGGTGGGGAGAAAGCCCCTGGTACTGCATTTTCGTGAGAGGTACTTGATGTCATGCAAAAATAGGTACAGAAGTATGTCCAGTGCAAGTCTTGACCATGTCCTCCACATCACTGAGTTTTTTAATCTTCAATCGTTTCCTTTAAGACAGTGGCCCTGAGGTAGGGTGTGGTTTATGCTACACACTTGCCAGGCTATTTATATATTTAGAGCCTTGTTCTTGCTAGTGTGTGTGTGGGGGGGAGGGAACTGTGGGAAAAAGTGCTAAAAGTCATCATTTTTTCTTCCCCTATTATTTTAAAGGAGCTCTCTGTGTGTGGAGAAACGAGAGATCCCAGTGCCTGCAAAACCAAGAGATTTGCTGCTTGGGCAGAACATGAATCCAGAATCCATAGCAGAAAAGATATCTCAAATACAAATTAATTTTATTAAACCATACAAACTTTTCTTATACAGGAATAATAATATAATATATGTAATTTTTTTCTTCCCTCCTCCTTTCTGCAGTAGCCGTTGCTAGAGTGGAATTTGGAAGCCTCTGATCCTGACAAGCACTGAGCGTCCTTCCAGTTAGAGCCAACAATGTCTGCAGCTCTCCACCCCAGCCTGGCATGTGCCACTGGCAGGGAGTTGTGTGCTGGAAGACATTATCAGACAGGAACTCTTGATTCATTTGCGTGCACAGAAAAAAAAAAATAATAAAAAAAATCAGGCAATTTTGGCTCCCATCATATCACTGCGATCTTTCATTGTCTCAGTCTTGCTTTTAGAAGTCTTGACGCTGAGTGGTGATTGAAAAAGCTACGCCGCAGGGTGGAGGCTTTCCTCTGCTTCTGCCCACTCGCTTGTGCAAGGCGGCTGCTGGTGCACCAGCTCGGCACTGGGAAATGGGGCTGGGGTCCTGCCAGCTTGGCCAGGTGTCAGAGCAGTGCCTGGGAAAAGCAGTTCACAGAAGCCATTATGTGGGAGAAATGCAAAACTCAGCTCACCCTTGGTGGGCAGCCCCTTTGTTATATTTATTTACTTTTTGTTGTCATCAGAGGGTGCAAATTTGCAGATTGATCACAAAGATGCAAGAGATGAGCACTCCTGGGTAAATGGGGCAGCGTTTTCAGCTGATGGCGAGTTTGTGTCTGAAGCCATAGAGCTGAAAACATCTAGTCCCTTGAGTAATCACTGACAGCATCCCTGCTGCTATGTAACAGGGTATAATGCCTCCTGAAAGCTTTGTGGGTACGGAGAGAGTCGCTTTGTGTGTGAACGGCTGCTTTCTAGGTGAGAAACTACACCTGCAGCATGGTATTTTCTCTCCAGGAAGCAGAACATAATAAAAGGAGCTGTTTGGGCCTGAGTGTGAGGGCTCGGAGTGCTGCAATTAGAGCATGGATTAGAACACAGGTTCCTCAAATCTGGAGAATCTTGCTTTTTCTGTGCATACATCGACTTGCCTTTCCTGGTGTTAATCTGAGCATTGCATCACGATTTCACTGCTGTCGGTTCATACCATTGTCCTGCCCATAGCTTTGATTAATTTAGGTGACTTTGGGTCTAACTTCTATGAACAAAAGTGGCATTAAATGGTCCAGACCCCTCCCTCCCCAGGATATTAATTTCAGTGAGCATATTATAGATGTCTCTCTCTGATACGCAGGCTTGTTGAGTAACATTTAGTCCCGCCCTAAGTAATAGGAAATACTGAATAACGTTCTTACCATTGTGCTCCATCTGCTTTTGAATGAGGGGAGCGTACAGGGCGGCTTCTGATAGAGAATCTTAACGCTGTTCCCCAAATCACTCCTATTCAGGGGGATTACGCAGAAACCTAAACAGAAAGGGGAAAAAGAACAATTTCTGCCTGGTGTTTGTACTCTGCTGCCTCCCCACCCTGGCACACAAACAGATGCCTTTCCTCAGTGCTTCTTTGTAACATTTATTTATTGTTTTTACAGTATTTTCTGCTCCCAGGGCTGTTGGCCTCTGGGTGCTAATAAAATGAGAGTGTGTCCCAGACTCTCCTTCTAAGTGCACGCAGTTCTGCAGTCGCCAGATTTTTCTTTCCCCTCCCCCCTTTTTTTTAGTGCACCGTAAAAAGAAACCCCCAAAATCTACGTATTTCTTTATTTTTGCTCTTGGTGCTATAAATGTGGGAAAATAGTTTGTTGGGGGTTTTTTTCCCCAAAAAAAATCTTCAAGGGGGAAAAAATTGTGGCAATTAAAGTATTTGTGGGGCAGCGGCGGGAAGATGGAGACAGAGGGAAGTCTTACAGAAAACCCTAATTTGACTAGCCTGAAGTTAATTTAATTTCTCGGTGTCACCTTGTGTTTTGAGTGTTTTAACTTGGACTTCTTGCTTATGTGGTTTGTGTTGTTAAAACCAAGAGCTACAGGGGAAGGAATTGAAGGGAAGGCACTGGGAGAGGAGAGCAGCCCATGTCTTTCCCCAGCAGTGCATCCCTGTGTGTCGTTTTGAAGCCCTTTTTTTTTCTCTGGGGCTTGACCTCCGGTCTCCCCTGCAGCAGGAATGTGTTTCTAGCTCAGTGGTAATTGAGGGCAACAGGGCAGACGGTGGAGGACAGGTCTGAGCCACACTGATGGCTCTTCGGGAGAGAGCTGTGGCCCCACCCTGCGCTTCCTCATCGCCGCGGTGCCCAGCAAGTGATGGCCCTGCAGCCAGCTCAGTGTGCCCGTCCAAAATGTGAACCTGCAGAGAGGAGGATTAGTCTGTCGGCCAGGCAGCGAGGAGATTTCAACCTGAATCTGCTGCGTGCCAGCCGAGTGCTGTAACCGTTTGGCTACTGGGAGCTACTTTCACCGTATTATGGCTGAATGTAGCCCTTTGTTGCCTTAGCTTTTATTCCCCATGCCCAGCATCTGAACGTTTTTGTCGTGATCGAAATAGTTCATTGCGATGTCCTGCGCTGGTTTCAGTGCAAGTCAGAGGGGGTTGTCCTCGAGTGAACCCTTCTGTAAGTTCGGCCCAAATTCATGAATAGTTTAGTCTTCCATGGAAATGTGCTTTTTAATGAATAAATGATTCAGCAAGGAGGGAAAAAAAAGATCCATCCAGAAACAGCAATATTAAAATCTGCTAAGCCTGTTTCTTTATTGTTATACAGTCTTCAGGCTTATTGTGAGTGGTGGGGATCCAGTTCAGCCGATAAGCAAACGTGAGTCCCTCAAACAAGTGACGGCTTTTGTTTTGTTTTGTGGTGAGGTTTTTTTAAAGGCTATAGCTTTAAAAAGAGAGCTTTGTGCCAAAAGCTGTGGTGCTGCAGTAGAAGGAACAAGCTCACATAGTAACACAAACAAGATATCCAAGAGGCAACATAAACTCTATAATAATAGAGGAAATGATTAGTCATTTTAAACTCATCCTTATTCAAAGCTGTTCTGGCTCTCGGGCGTCTGTTCAGTGTTTGAAATGAAGGAGGAAGTTCTGGTGCTTTATTGGAAAGGTTGTTTCTGCAGAAGATCAGCTCAGTTGGATGATGATGTTTTGATCTATTTTGGGTTGCGTGGCTGTGCAGGCACCATGATTCTGGGGTGACTGAGCCACCATTTACACCCAGCTTTTGGGATAGCCACTATAAATACACTCCGATGTGTTCTGTTGGTGGAGTTGCAATAGCATTTATGCTGTTGAAATGAATGAAGGAAACCTCCCAGGCTGCATATTATAGGTGCTAAGACATGATAGATGTGGGAAGTGTTCATATGAAATGGGAGAGGTATGTGAAAGAATAATGCAAGAGCTTAAAATGTTACTGTCCTGATGTTTGGAGATGGGAGGAGCTTCATAAGCATATGTTGAAATGGGATAAGAGGGATATTAGGAAGGGATATTAGTTAAATCAGGATAAAGAGTAGAAAAAATAAAATACTATCCCCTTCTTCAGTTATTTAACTCCACAGTTGCCAACGAAGGTAGTTCGAATGTAGAGTACAAAGGACATTACTCAGATGAGACAGTTTTTGGTAAACCTGCAATGTAAATACTTGGGGAGTTAGCACGAGCGCAAGTGCAATTTGTTTTCTTTCATTTAATTATGAAGTGATGTAATGGTGATAAGTCATCTTATCTAGCTTCAGTTCTCGAGAAGCTGGCTAGGAAATACTCAGTTGGATCAAAAAATGTGGACGATATTGCTAGAGACTTTCTCATTTAATTACTGTCTTTTATTGCGGCAGTTGTGGCTTTTAGCACAGGGCTATCCCTGTGCTTAATGACTGGCTATGCCGTCTATTCATGTCAGTAAAAAGGTAATTATTTTGAATTTGGTCTCTGCTGTGCTTTTATTGTCTCTGCTGGTGTTGGATTCCTGTCTCCAGAGTAGTGGTGTTCAAACGAAAGTAGGTAGCTTCATGTTCTCACAACCCACAATGAAACATGGTTGTTTGAAGTACAAGCAGTGCAAAACCCCTTCCTTTTTTTTTCTTTTTTTTTCGGTACCTACAAACCCCTACCTACTTGCTTCTTGTAGGGTGCTTTGATCTTGAGATATTTTCTATAAACGTATCTCTGATCTTAGAGCTATCCCCTTGGAATGTCTTAGACATTCTAGCTGGTTTGGGGGTTGGTTTTTTTGAACCATGATCTTGAGAAATGGGCCACGCTGTGTCTTCTCTCTCCTGTGCAGCAGCGACATATAGAATCAGAGCTCATCTTTTTGGCAGCCTGTGTCTGAGCCCCCTGGGTAGCAGTGCATGGGCACACGCTTTATGGTCCCTCCTCTGTTTTAAAACATGAAGGAAACCCCTTAGTAATCCAAATACTTCTCTGTTTGTTTGGATTACTTGTAAGGAATGTGCTTTGGTAAGTGTCTTCGAGAGACAGAGCGGGGCTGGGCTCTAAATCTTAAAGTCTGGATTTAAAGCAGGCTCTGAACATGGCCTTCATGACATGGAGTTGCTTTTAGAAGAAGCAAAGGCATAAAACTCACTGTATGGTGCAGAGCAGAAAGTGTTGTAACAGTGGATTTAAAAAAGTTGTGAGTCATGCAAACAGGATATATCACTAGAAAAGGAGAAAATGTCTTGATAAAGATGTTCAGCCCTTAGGGGTTGTCTAGACATCTGCCTTCATGCCTTCTAGCATCATGTGTCCCGATACATGGTATTCCCCTGACAGAAAAAAAGTCTGTGGGAAGACTTCCATTTTCATAGCTTGAATCAGGTGATGGATCAGGCATCTTTCTAAACTAGGGCCTTGTCTGCACTAACCGATTCAAGCTGATCTATTTCGCAGTCATCTGAAAAGTCTTTTAGCTTTGCACCAGGCAGTCTGGGTGCAGTGAACAGTGGTCCTTAGTTTGACTTGGCTCGGTATGCCCTCGGTCCTGTTGGTATGTGGCTGCTTCCGCAAGTCTTTCATCTCGATGAAACTCTTCCCAGCGAGTGTCTGCGAGGTGCCTCCTCACTGATGCTGAAACACAGGGTGGGGGCTTTGCCACGCGGACAAGAGATCAAACCGCTGGGTGTGGGTCAAAGCCCACTGGCGCCTCTTGCTGATAAGGCAAATTGGTCCAAAGTACTTGTGCTGGTTAGATTGTGTCCCTCAGTTGAACTGCTGTAATGTGGTTGGGATAAGCAGTGATAAAGCAGCCTCTCCTTAGAGCTGATGAGAGGCTGCTGTAGCCTGCAAAGGATGCGCTGCTTTACTCTGGTGTGTAATCATGCTTACAAATGTTTTACATTCTTTATTTAAACCTGTTTTTCAGGTAGTCACGTTTCTGTCAGCATTATATAACTCTGTGACGCTTTGACTAGCTCTGTCAGAGACAGGAGAGGGGCAGAGGAATCACTCTTGGTTTAACCCTTACTGAAAGGTGGGGAGAGGGCACAAGGCCACTAAGGGAGCAGTTCAGGGAAGTGGTGTGGAAGTTTGCATGACCACATCGATAAAAAGGTACAAGATAACGAGGCTTTAGCAGCTGGTATGCAGTTAACTTCCTCTTCACTCTTATCTCTGTCCCCTACCTGCACATTTCATGCAGGTGAACAGCCACGCGGCAGGTAGCAGAGGTCATTATTTGTGTCATCTGATGCAGGGCTTTGACTTCTGACTCAGCACCCCGACTTCTCACGTAATTTTTTTCAAAATGTCCTAAAATTTAAAGACTTAAGAAGGTCCCACCTGGAAGTGTGGTGCAGATCACTTCAGGTTTGCAGAGCTTCTGACTTATATTGCTGCTTTGTAGACTTGCTGTTGACAAGCAGTGGGCTATGAATAGTTACAAATACGTGTGTTATCCTCCTAATCTGAGGGAAATCTGGCTATTACATGAGCAA
This sequence comes from Todus mexicanus, assembly GCA_013389965.1. NCBI lineage: Eukaryota > Metazoa > Chordata > Aves > Coraciiformes > Todidae > Todus > Todus mexicanus. The sequence goes on along the minus strand of WEIS01073691.1, from coordinate 3,205 downwards.
ATACAGTAAATGACTTAGCATTCTGTGGCATGCATGTAAAATCGGATGCAGGCATGGAGGACTTAGTTTCATCTTTGTCTTAATGCTAGTTTAATACGGCTTTAGGATTTAAGTGGGCAAACGAAGCTTTGCCCCATGTGCGTGTGGTGAAATTCATCACTGGGAACTGAAGGATTTCTTCTCTGCCATTCTGCAGCTGCTCCAAACACACAGACACGTTTCTGTGGGGTTTCTATTCAAAGCTTTGCTACTTGTCAGCCTTAAACATGCAGTTGAGAAAGTGCAGGAGGATGTTTTTTAAAAGTTAGATCAAAATGCCATTCGTAGCCTAGATATGTTTTAATATACTGCTTGAGCACTGTTTGTCATAGCCTTATGTGGATTTTACTTTTTTATGCAAATAAGTAATAGCAATGATTGTGCTCTAGCTGTTTTGAGGCATTGTCTTGTTTCCTCCCTGAAAATGATAGAGATGTTATACTTTAGCTATTGCCAAGTATAAAAAATTAAAACACTAAATGTCAGGCCAGAAAGAAATGTCTCTGATATGGAAATGGTTTACTACCGTTTGTTGTTCTCTTGGTTGGAAACGCATTACTACTGTTTATTGTAGGCATTGTTTCATCTTCAGCATTTGAAATCTACATGAACCTGTATCTATATAAATTATAAAGTTCCTGTCCTTCTAGGCTTCCAAGGCATTTTGCGGTGGCTCAGGGAAGCTGCTTCTACAGCCTAACTCAAGGTTGGAAAGCTTCTAGTGAAGCAGTAGTGATAGTTTTCAGTTTCCGTGTTTGTGGTTTGTTGAGGACACAGGAACAAGAAAGAACGCATCTAATGTTTCAAAGATATGGAACAGTTAATCTGGATGAAATTGAATCAGATCTACTCTTGTGACTTTCAGTTTGCGTCGAAGAATGATTAAATGAAGGAGCTGTTTAGATGTTGATGAAGATGTGACAAAAATGAAGCAGGAGGATGAGGAGTTGCAGTTGATTCTAGTACCTGCTGCTCTTCTTCCATCCTGCCATTTGATATATAAGTATGGAGAGGCTTATCTAAAATATGTGGAGGGTATCTGGGGGATGTCCCTAGACTTGAATTTCTAACTGATCCAAATATGCTTTTAAGAAAGTCATTTGGCTAACGTGGCTTAATAACATGGTTAGGAAAAAGACACTGATGACACCCTTCTCTTCCCCCAGTTAAGGAATGTTTGCCTTTCACTTAATTGTGCCTTTTTTTTTCTTTCTTTTTTTTTTAATGTTATTCTGGGTGATCTTTTAGGGAAACTTTGGATTTGCCCGTTAAGACCATGAAATGGAAAGAGACATGCTTTTGTGCTCTGGTCATAGAGGCAGAAGAAAATCTGTAATCATATAGAAATAGAAAAGGCTATGGGAAGCCACGTAAGTGGCATCACTGCTCTAAAGCAGATGATGGCCAAAGTGTTGTAGAATCTTCCTCTTAGTTTTAAAAGCTTCCTCTGTTTCTTTTCTCAAGGTGAAGCAAACACTGCATAGTGATACAATATGCAGTTTATCTGAAATGAGCATGTTTTGAGAGTGGTAATAAATAATGTAAACACCTCTTCCTCTAAATAGAAGAGTTTGAAATGAGCTGCTAGTGATTTAATCAGAGTAAGAGCTAAGCCAAACATACATCTCAGCAGGAACTCCTTCACGGGTCTTGGAAGGAGAAAGAAGCCACGGGCATTATTTTTCTAGAATAAAGAGTTTGTAGCTGGTCAGCCTGCGGTGTCAGTTTGATCTCCAATTCTGACCCTGCATCATCCAGCCCTTTTTCCACCATAGCTGGTCCTCCCAGATGGCCATGAAGTTGACCTTTGATAGATGTGTCTATTGACTGCTAAGTGAGAGAGAGCCCATGTTGTTGTCTGTGAATAACTTCTCCTGCAGCCTCAGTGTATTCATAGAGACGAGTCTGGTGCTGGGTTGATGGCAGAGCCAGTTCTCAGTCCTGTTTCTATTCAGCTTCTGTTCAAAGAGCAGGAAAAGAGAGACTCTACCAGAGCCCTAGATGAACTTACTGGAGCTGTACAATGAGATCTTTTGTTCCCTCCCAGGAGTACTACTACATGTTTTGAACGCTTGCAGTCTATTTGTCTTTTGCTGCAGTTTAAATTCGTTAAAGGATTAAATGGGCTGTTACTTGTTAGGCGAACCTCGAGAGTGTCCCCCCCCAGCCCTATGGTGCCGCATGTGGAAACAGCGTATGGAGAAAACAGTGATTGTTTAATCGAATAGTTTATGCTTGTGATAATCTGATCCTTGTAGATCAGTAAGATCTCTGACTTATTTTAGACCTTGGAAAGATTTAGCACTACATTTTTTGCTCTGAGGCAATTTTCATTTGTTTCGAAGAAGTTGATGGTACTTTGCTTTTAGGGCCCGTCAAAAATGCAGATTCAATACAAAACAGTGCGGCCAAAGATGGGAGATGTAGTAAATAAGCACTGTGAAGAAATTCCGAGGCCCAGCCAGTAATTTATTGTGTAAAATTACTTCCCTCATGACAGCTTTGTGATGCTTGAAGATTCACGAAGCCTGTCTTATCCAGCTAGGCTTGGTGTCATTAGCTCCCACGCTCTGTCTCTGAGCCGGAATTTACATCGACATCCATGCTCACGCTCTAGCATGGTCATCCTTAGCCTTGTACTTTTGAGAATATGTCAGTTTTTATGGGAATTTAGGCATATTTCACTGCTGTTAGTCACTTGGGCTGAAGTTTGATGGTTTTATTGGGGCCTCTAGTGGTCTCAAGACCACATTACCCAACAGAGCTGCTCTGGGGGTGGTGAGAAAGGGCTGATTTCCTCCCTTCCTGGTGGGCAGATTTACCCAGCTATGGGGCAAGGGCAGTGCTATACAGATAATTTATTTGAATTCTAGTGGAGCATTTCACATGGAGTAAGAACTGAATGTGCTGAAGGAGCGTAAATGGTAATAAACAGTAACAGAGCGTGAAGGAGGAGATGAAGGTTAGCCTCAGGTCTCTGTGTCGGGTACCGGTCACAGGCTGGTTTCTCCCAGCTGCACACTTCATTGCTTTTTAAATTAGGAAATTTTCAGGACCCTGGTAAGGGCAAAAAGATAAACTGTCCTAAGAAAAGTGTAGAAGTAAGGCAGGAAACAACAAGCCCTTCGTGTACCAGTATCAAGACTGCCACAAAAAAAAAAAAAAG
>WEIS01073684.1:501-18555 GCA_013389965.1 Todus mexicanus | reverse complement strand
ATAATCCTGTGGTACATTTCAGACTACTTTTAGAAGCGTGTAATATGTCTACTGCATCAGATGAGGAAGTAGATAATCTCTTCAACACTTCTAGTTTTGTTTTGTTTGTTACCCATTACCTACCAGAAAAGAGAGAGTCTCACGTATTTGGAACAGCAGAGTCTTGATATTAATACTACATGCTTTATAGAAAAGGGTCGCTTCTGCAATCTATCAGTAGCTGTTAAACTCTATAGCAACTGGACCTAGTTAAAGGATTAACTATCTGCAGGCAAATATATCATGCAGGATGGGTTTGTAGTTTATAATGGAGGAAACTGAGAAGTAGCTTTTTGAGGCAAATCTGACAAAACTGAACAATCTTAGTAAGTGCTTTGGGGAATAGAGAAGTGTGTGCTGCGAAGTACATGGGCGCAGGTTTTCCGCTTCAGTTCTATGCCCTGTGTTTTCCCACCATTCTGTTTGCTGCAAATGGATTATACTAAAATGAGTTTTCACCTCCCTCCTGATCAAAGTTTGCCATCATCTCAAATATTTACATTTCATTGGCACAGATTAAGTGTACTGCTTCAGTATCGTAGTGCTGCATCCCTGCAAAGACCAGCTTGAATAATGTGGTGTCACCTTTCCTTAATATCACATCCCATTCTATCCGGTATGACTGTACATTCTAAATCTGTTAAATTTAATTTGCTTTGTCTTTGCCTCCTAGATGTGCTTTTTCAAAAATGTTTTTTTATGACCTTGGCTTGGATAACGGCAGAGGATGGAGCTAAAACCGCTTTTTATTTGCGGTGTAATTGTCTTTTCCTGAAACGTTACTGGACAGTTTTACAAGGTCTGCTCTGAGACATTGCACCTAGAAGCAGAGAGTTTAATTTAAAAGCAGATTTGTAATTAAAGATGTTAAAATCCAAGAAGAATCTGGTTAAGCGCCCAACCCTTCTCTTTTTGATTGTCTGCCACGTAGTAATTGGCAAGAACGTCATTGACCTGTCTAGACAGGTACAAAAGCTTGTTACCAATACACAGTAGGCATGTGCTTCTCTGCCTGAAGTTTTCTGTTTAAATCCTTGTTTTCCTTATTGCTTAATCTGTTTCTTTAAAGGTTTTATCTTTAGTTGAATAAAAAATACATCCAAACCCACCAAAACTTTACAAATGAGATTTGGATATGCTGCTAAAATAAAACATTTGAGTAATACTCAGTTTTATTTTATTTCTGTTCTTTGTTGAGTGAGGACTTCTACTATATTTTTATTTGCTTCCTAGAGGCCAAATAACCAGAACTAAGAGCAGAGTACTGAGCGATTTGAAAATACATATTGATTCTGCAACGTGCAGGTGATTTCCCCCCCAACGCCACCCAGAAGCTCTGCATAGACACTAATGGTCAAATATGACTAAGCAGGAAAGCTGCTGTTAGTTTTATACTTTATTTCACCTGAAAAAAAAGTAGAGTTACTGGCTTTTTGCAAGCTGCGTATTTCTTGCAGAATGTCACCGTTTCACAGTCATCTTCAAACCAGCAAAATATTTGAGCAGCAACTTTCACTTAACTAACCTTTAGTCAATTCTTTGCATTTTGCAGTTACTTCTTTGCATCTTCTAGGCAGAAGAAAGACTTGGTTTTATTAACTAAAGATATTAGTATTAATATAATGGAGAGCAATGAAAAACTAGAGGCACTGTATGTTTATCAAGCAGTGTAAATCAGAGGGAAGAGGCAAATGTGCTGAAATGTTTGTTTGGGGTTTTTTTTTTGATAGGTGTCTTCTTAAACCAATTTTTAGGTGTTTTAAATACGTGTTTTACAGGTCAACCTCTTAGTGCTTGAGCTCAATGCCTTCTTTGGATCGAAGGAAAATAAATGGGGCTTATCCTAATACCTAGAAATAATAGGTAATTAATCTGTTAGATCTGTTTCAGCAAAATATTTAAACACATCTGCACACAGAACTATGCTAATGAGTGTGATTTACTAGATATAATTTTCACTAGTTGGTAAAGCAGCATTAGTAATACTTTCTTGATATTTTCCTGCAGATCAGGAGTTGTAACATTAGCTGTTTGCATGGGGAGAGGGAATTGTCTGGGGAAAATAAATTCTTGAGTGAGCAGCAGTGGGCAGTGTGTAAAATTTAGTGATGTGGGAGGGTTGGGAAGCGTCAATTTAAACTAGTTGCAAATGAACTGTTAAATGGTATTGATAAGTAAGATGGGCTGAAGAGAGAAAACAAGAAGAAAAAGTGAAATTTATGGATCATGGGAATTTTATTCTCCCTCTCCAGGAAAGTAGCAGTAAAGAGAGGAGGGAGCTACAGGAGGTCAATCTTTACAGCTCTTCTTTCTTGATGGATCTAATAGGGCAACCTCATCTTGATGCTAAGAAATAAAAGGCTTTATCTTTCTCAAAAGCTTTGGAAAACGGTAGGAGCAATTCTGCTGTCTTTCCTGGAATTTACGCCATTTCAGCTGTGAAAGGTCCATCAGAGATTTGCCATAAACTTCGGGGTGTAGATGTTATTGTGTTAATTTTCCTTCTTTTTTCACTAACTTGATATCAAAGTAGATGAGGGTAACTCTTACAGTGAAGCTTTTATTTTTTTTTAAGGTGGCTGATCATGGGGATGGCTACTTTCTTGTCAGTGGGTCTAAGAATTAGAAGGAGGAGTTTGTAATTAACCTAAATGAGAGCAATGTCCTTCAAAGCTTCCTGGCTCTTAGGTTGCTACCCTCAACCCCAGCGTCGAAAACAGTTTTGTAGAAAAACAGGTTTATAGTTAGGTAATGCTTCTCTGGACATAAACTGTAAAAAAACTATAATAAAATCAGTTTTTAGAGATATTCCATTTTGGAAGGCAACAGTCTAATTGCTTGGAAGAAAGGCCGATCAACCTGCCCAAATGGGCTGTGGCTTAGTATGTACTTAATAATAATGTGGATTTTTTTTTTTTTTATAAGTATAGGCTTCTCCTGAGATTGCTCGCTAAAGCAGCTTATCTGAAATGTCACAGCTGCCTTTTAGAAGTTGACTTGCATAAGGATATCCTGTATAGTACGTTGTTTTAATAGCCCAGAGTAGCTGCAAACAACTAAGGGACCTACAACAGCCAGCTGAATATTTGCCTTCTTCACACAATTGGTGCTAGCGCTGCTGTAGATGCTGGAACTGATGGGAAAGTGCTCCTAGTCTGAAGGAAACGGAGATACTTGTGACCTCTGTAATCGATACCGCTTAGACATGCATATGCTGAAGTGAAACTGTAAATGACGGACCTTCCTAGTGTGCAACTGCTCAAGGATTATGAGGAGTTATTTCCTGGAGGGGTTGGGAAATGGTGTTCTCCGCCTGAATGGGTAGGCTGGTGCTCCGGAGAGGAGGCTTGCTGAGTCAGAGTGGGTGGGTACAGCGATTGAGAAGTTCCTTCCAGGATCAGAAGACAGAGAGGCTCAGAGAGCTGCAGACATCCTGGGACAGCACAGGTTAGTGATCTGGGTGAAGTTATGGAGAGAGGAAATTTGGTTTCCATACGCCTGACGAAGGCTGGTTGAAGAGGAAGCTTGGCAACGCTGCATGCTACTGACTGGAGACTTCTCTATTCTAGCCTTAGGTGTGGCTTAATTCTCAGGTAATAAGGAAACTTGGTGATTTCTTTTTCTCGTCTTTCCCAACCCATACCGCTCTATTATATGGGTGTGTACACACATACATGTTTTTCTTACATTCTACAGGCAGTGGAGAAGAACTCCATAGAACCATATGAAGGACTGCAGCTGTGATAGGTTGGCATCTTGACCGGATAACCGGTTTTGTAGATCTTCCTACAGCTTGGCTTTACTCAGTGACTGATAATTAACTTTTCCTCTTAGGTAGCAAGATCAGGATATAGAAAATAGACACAAGCTAGGATAACTATGAAAGGAAATATTGGTTTATTAGTTTAAAGAGGCATGAAAAACTTGGTTGTACTTAGAAAGAAAAGGGCTGTTGAACTGTTACTCCTGGAAAAATGCAGCTCAATGGCTCTTGATCCTCCCCTTTGAGAATCTTTACTGAAAATGCTGGCTGAGCAAAAGGATCAAAAGTATCTCAAATCCTGCTGATGTCCCGTGTTGTGATGCAGGGTTGGTGAACTCTTGCCATAATCCTGGGTGGGATTCAGCTAAATCTGTGAGGGAATCTGTCAGCAATGAGTGAGTTTCCATGACCGTTGGTAAAGCGGTGTCATGTGGGGTGCTCAGGTGACAGATAAGCCCACGGTGCGTGCACCTGGTGCTTCCCAGGAAGGCTTGCATCTCGGCTGCATGCAAACCAGCTTTGGAGAGAAAACTGAGTGGCGTTTGTCAAAAAGCTTTTATTTTTAAGTTTACACCTGTGCTCGTACAGGTGAAATGACATAAACCCAAGGTGTTTTAAAATAGGTATGTTTTATGGCAAGTATTTTAAAAAAAATTCTCAGAACTTCAAGTGAAACTTTTGAAAATGCCCTTGCGTGAACCAAACATGGATGATTTCTGTCTGAAGAAGTTTCAAACACTCAAATAATTAAAACATTTTGTCATTTTCTAAGGTTGTCTGAATATTCCAGCTGAAGTTGTGGGTTTGACTGAAGGTTTATAACAGGTTGTGAAAGTGTTGGGTGTGTTCTTGCACTGAGGTAAAACTATGGGGTGAATATTTTCCTGTTTGACCAAAATATGGGGTTTTTTCATTCAGACTGAGCACTTTGAGACTGGCCAGTTTGAGACTGGCCTGCTGGCTGACCTGTTCCCTGCGCAGTGCTGCCTGTGCCGCTGCCAGCTCTGTCCCGGTGCTTGTCATCAGCCCGCACTGGTGAAACATGACCATGCTCTCGGTTGTTGCAGATTAACTGGCAGCTGAAATATGGTATTCCTGTGCTTACAAACAATTGCTTCCTGCTTGAGCTGTGTTTTGAAAAAAACAGAGTAACACCTTTCACAGCAGACTGTTTACGCGGGAGCAGGACCAGGGAAACAAGCTGTTAGTGACTGTCCTCATGAATAATCTGGCAGGCTGCCGAGCAGCCCGGATTGCCATCGGTTGGGAAATGATCTGTTAAAGAATGTGGTCTTAACTGGGCTGTATTGTAGATGCAAGATGGGAGACTCCCCCGCCTCGCTGGGCATCAGGATTTCAGTGCCTATTGAGGTTTGGCTGCAGCTGAAATGCTTTCTGAGGGTTTTCTTGGTTTGCTTGCAGATGAGCTGCTATGTTATTGTCAATGTGGCAGACTAAGAGCTAAGAAGCAGCAGAGAATAAAATCTGTGTGAAAGACGCTGCTTTCAAATAAGGCGATCAAAGCAGTCACAGTTACTTTTCTATGAACAGGAAAATTTGTAGCATGCTAGGTTTGCCCCATGGGAGAACAGAGCTGCTGGGTAGTTGTGTGTTGATTGTTCCTGTGCTGCTCAATGGTACCCCTCTGAGAGTTCCTAATCTGGGGGGATGAGTGTGAGGCAGCCTGCGAGGTGTCACCTATTGTTGGAGGTGTAGAAGTGCACAGATACCTTCCCAGTGAAACTGTTTTTACACACATTCTTTAATAAAAGACTGCAAAAAGCACAGAGATTCCTGTTTCAGGAGTCTTCCAAAGTGACAATTTTCCCCAGGAATTTTGTTATGGTTAGAGTTACAGGAGGGACCGACGGCGTGTTCTCTCTACTTACACTAACACTCAGAAAAGGGAAAATGAAAGAAACACGTAGAGAAAACGGGTTCAGGCATTCATTCAGAGTACGAACAGTGTCTGCAGTTTTAGTTTAGCTTATTATGCACTTTCCAATCTCCTTTTAGTTTCCAAGTAAGCCCTGAGTAATACATTCTTGTCTGAAGTTGAAAGAACCAAGGGCAGGCTCTGCAGCGTTCTGCTGTGCCACAAGAGGGCATTTTTGCTGCCAGCTCTGCAACTGCTAAGGAATAAATGTGCTTTTAAATGTTTCGCTTTGGATGAAATGCCTCAATTTTGATGAAAAATAGAATTGAAGTGATGTATCTTTGAAACCAGGCTCCTTGGTTTCATAACTAAGGAAGAACAGTTGGAGACCTTTGTTTTCCTAGTTAACACGGAATTGTTGAATGTTTTTTTTAACTACATAAAACCTGAGAACTCAAAGTAAAATTGTGTTAGATTCTGAACTTTGTGCCTGGTGTCGTTTATTTAAGTGATCTGCCCAGCACTGATCACAAGGAGTTAAATTGGACATCGAAGAAAATGTGATGCTAGAACTGTTTTCCTTTTAGGACCAGTAACTTAAAATAATGTGGTTCAGTGTGGCTGATTGTGGTCATAAGAACAGTGTGTCCTTTTGTTCTGTTCCTATGGAATAAAAGACTAATGGAACTAGAAGCAACTTAACATAAAGGCAGCAACAGAAAGTAAATACTGCAAGATATCGCCATGCTAACTTTTTATAAAGTTTGTATTTTATCCCTGAAGATCAGTAATAGTGTAAATAGGAGAGAAAAAATGTGCGTAGGGAGTTTGACTTGCTGTTGAATTCAGAGATGCCCAGCCTTCGTAGTGGGATGAGCCACAGTTTATTTCAGTAAGCTCTGGAAAACCTGTGCCAGTTGCTTCCCCCGTGTGCCTGAGGATGTCTGCATGATATTGCTTCATCGTGTGGCTGGGACGTGCGTGTGCCTGTCACCCACGAGCGCGTATCCCCTTCACAGCACCGAGGCGCCCTCCCACGCGTGCGCTGCTCAGGTGAGAGGAGATATTCATGAACTTCGGTTGTTTATCTTGATTGCCAAACCTGTCAAGCGATAAGGGGGCTCTTTACTCATCAAAGAGAGCTGCAGGAGCGGAATGCCAGGAGAGTTTATCCAAGTTGAAATAGGTCTGGTTTGGAGCGTTCCTCGGGAAATGTGGCCGCAAGGAGCAGCGTATCAACCAGGTGAATTGTTCTGGCAGGTTCGGTTTGTTGTGCCAGCTCAAGTAATCTTCAGGGACTTTCCGATCTCACTGAACACAAAACATAATTGTGGTAGGATTCAGTTTGTTTGTCTTTTAGAATGTGACAGTTTAAGCCTTGCGAACCATCGCTCCTGCTCTTTGGTGTGCCAAACTTAGGATAAAGACATTAGTAAAAGCTAGAAAAGCACCACTGAGAATTTGAAAAGTTGATGTGAAAATTCTATCTGCGGAAAAATTTGGCAGGAGTGTCTTAATGTAATTTTTGCTCCACCCAATTCACATTTTAAAAAAAAAATAAATTTATTTAATAACCAAACCATGCATTATTAGCTTCAAATATAATAACAGGTCTCTGTCCATAAAAACTGGTTGTGAAAATACTTTAGCTTTATTTACTTCAGTCATTTGGCATTTTTTTGCTGCTGTGTTAAACATTCTAAAATATTCTAATTCATAAATCAAAACTGTAGTGAAATTGTGCCTTTGTAAGTCAGCGGTATGCTACATTGGGAAAAGTCATAGCTGGGTTTCTGTCTCTTGGTTCCACACATCATTATTGAAGGGATGGTTAAAGCCTTCTGAATACTCCATGTGGAGAGGTATGGAGGCACCAGTAGTCAGTTAAATAATGTGGACTCTTATTTTTAATATTATTGTTCAGTTAGATTTGGCATGCTTCATTATGAAAACAGTTAATGCTTCTGCAGATCTAGTTTTCTATTGGGATTTTTTTTTAATTATGCTGTATATTATTCCTGAAATTGCTGTGCTTTTGTATATGATTGTGTGTGTTTTTGTGGCTTGCTTGCCAGTAATCACATTACTGCATTGCTTTGTTTGTTTGTTTTGTTTGGGGTTTTTTCATTTTTAAAAAATTGCTTTATTGGCTTTCTTTTAAAATGAAAATAATAAAGTTTTTGAGAACACCATTGTAATGCATGTGCTTTGTAAGAGGAAATAGTGAACTGAATACATGCTGACAGAAAGGATAACCTGAACTATTTTTTTAAAATCCCTGGATTCTGCAGTGCTCCCGTGTCCTCTTTGTTTTGAGGCTGGGACAGAATTTTAATCTTTTTGCAATGAGAAAGTGCGTGTTCTGGTAAGTGCTGTTGTCTACCCTTAAGGAACAATGGTTTAGTCATTAGAAAAAGTTTATTAATGCTAGGATGGCAATTAAAAACATTTTACCTGTTTCTCTTCTTAAGCCTTTTTAGCTCATTTTTGCACAGAAGTGCAAAACCAACTAGTTCCAAACTAAAGGTCCTTTCTTTTCATGGTGTGAAGGGTGTAAAAAATGTAGAAAGCCGCTGGAGATTTGGGTATATTATGTGCTTTTAGAGAGACTCTGTTGAATGAATAAAGGCAAAGTATTTGCAGTCTTTGGCTAGCCCTTCTTGGGTTCTTAAAGTCTGTTCATATAAGAAGTACTGTCATAATTGGCACCAAGCAATTATTGTTTTGAAAGTCTTAATTGAGGCTTGGCTTGGATTACTCATGGAATCGCTGTTGTTTTCCTCTATAAATTCTGTTATAAATTGGTTTTAAACTTCAGGGGAAGCTGGTAGAATTCCAAAGATACACACCTATGCAACAGATGTACTTGCCTGCAGATACATCCATGACTTGGAGCTCATACTGCCAATAAAACACTTCTCAAAACCCCTTCTGCTCTAAATCTAGAATCTGGGCAGTATGACAAGTTATGCTAGCTGTATTTAAAAACAAACATTCCCTCCCTCTTCCCACACATGCACGTGGAGAAATGACAGAACTCAACGTTTGCATCAGTGTAGAACTAGAGAACTTGAATCCATACACGTGAGGAAGAAACCATGCTGGATTTGTGGAAAATAAGACATTAAATGTCTTGTCAGAAGTCATGTTTTGGATGCTGAGTTTTTACAAAGATGCTGCTAGTGTAGTAAATATTTCCAGTGGAGACCTAGCCAACAAATTGAGTAGTAAGTTCCAGGGAAGTTCCATTAAAACTTCATTGTTACTTCAAATTGGTAAAGCTCTTGGATGGTACAATAGAGAGCCTGTTGCAGGGCACAGTATTTGCAGTCAAACTTACTCTGGCAAGACAACGATTGCCTTTGTTTGCATGTGCAGTGTAAATGGCGCTTTTCAAGCAGTGATGTTTAACTTCTGGTGCCTTCGGAATGGCTTTGGAAAATAATGTCTTCAGCTAAGATGATGGATAATTCATTGGATTTTATTTATAGGCTGGATATTTTTCATAATGATTTTCTAATTTAACACTACAGCTTCTGTAGAAGAACACGTGTTTGAAACATTGAAAGTTGTAGGTGCTTTTAATGTTTGTCAACTATTAGAACAGGGAATGATGTGTTTATGTGCTGACCAAGAGACGTTTACTTTTCCAATTCATAACAGGAGAGGGAAAGAATTAGTGGAGGGATGTGTGCAGAATGTGAGTTACTGTTCCTAAACATACAATGTTTGGATGGTAGTTAGGAGATTACTCAGCTGTATACTGGTCTGTAAATGAGTAAATGGTAGTCCCCACTTGACTTCTGTGATTACTGTATTGGTGTGGAAAAAATACAGTAGTGATGGAAGCAAACAATATGGCATTACAGGGTATAACTAGAGCATGTCTGCTTTGTGGGTTAAAGCCAGGGCCAAATCCTGGGAATGTTAATTTGACCATGGTGCTCATGTTCTTGCTTGCAGTGCTTTTGAATATGTCATTCTATTGCAGACAGAATTGTTTGGCGTGGAGAGTATCATCGCTCACCAGAGGCATCGTACTTTTTACAAGTCCTCTGTGTGTGTCCTTCCAGGGTTTTGAAAAGGAGCAAGAAAGGCAGAGCAGTTCTATTAAACCTGGACAAAATACCTGTTTGACTGGAACTAAGCATCTTTGTGTGTATTCTGTAGATATGTGAATGGCTTGCAATTTCTGCCCTTAAAGTAGTGGAACAAAACCAGAACAATTAATAATACCATATATATCAAAGCTTTGTTTGTTTGTAATGTCTCTCCTACAAGTAATAAATAGTAGGACAGTGAAGCTGTTAAAACCAGTAAACATGGAGGGTTTTTTCCCCCCAGTTTCCCTCACATACTCCCTGCTTCCCTCATGGTTATTATGGAAGGGGGAATCTTGAAATACAACAGATAATGTCTGCCTTGGTTATAAGTATATAAACGTTACTTGATGATGATTCAGCTGGTGACCTTGAAAGTACCTTTTTAGAAAATAAAATTTCTTTAGCAGCCAGTGTTCAAACTTACCATCCATTTTGAGACATTTGTTTAGGCCTGTCCCGGTTTGGGTTAGAACAGAACAGAACAGTTCCCTTTCTCTTCCCCTTCGGGTGGGGAGGGGGGTTAACAGAGAGCGTCTGTTGCAGCTTTAGGGCTGCCCTGACCCCAAACCATGACAAGGACTTTTGCTTTTAAGCTAAATAATGAAATTAGATGAATGTGTGTCCACAATTTTGAATCTTAGTCGAGTTGGGCTTCTTTCTTTACTTAGATCAAATGTATATAGCTAAACTACTCGAAGTAATAAAGTTGTTATTGCTGTTTATTTCTGAAGAGTGTAATCACCATAAATATATTTCGTAGGTAATTAGATCCTAGTCTAAAGCTCAGCAGAAAGACTGTACGTGGGGTTTGTATACATGCGTTTAATTTTATGTAGAAGCCCTGGGTAAACCATCTTGCCATGGTTTGGATCAATATGCCTTAGAGTAGTACTGATGTGCCTGTTTGTTCTATCTTACCTCTTTTAATATCATTGTAGTATACTCGCTGCTTTGTACTTGAGGATTTGCTGGGCCTGTGTAATTGCTGCAGTAGCTGAGATTTCGTGTGACCATAAATTCAGTTGCAGCATGTGAATATAATTAACTCTCATTATGTGTGCCTCATAAGTTCCATTCAGATAACTGAGTTATAATCAGCTGAAAAAGTAGTGGAGATGCTGTATTCAGCAGCCACGCAGAAGAAATGTAGGAATGTGTAAACAGTGGACTGATTTGTGTTGGGAAGTGCTGGACCTCAGTGGCCAGCATTGAGCAGCCCTCCAGGATGAGAAAGCCAAGAGTCTAGCAGAGGTGGGGAAGGGATCAGTAAGTCAGAACAGTACTCACTGAGACTACACATAGAAACAAACAGAGAGGAAAATGATACAATGTAAAGGAGTAGGATGTTTTAGAGCATTTCTTCCTGTTAANTTCTATTTTCTGCGGTAAACCCACAATATCTGTCTGTCTTTTTCTTTTGTATGAGCTTTTAACAACAGCCTTTCAAGTAAGCTGGGTGTACTGATGGTTGTGAGAAGTATTCATAAGTGAAATTTTAATGGGTCGAAAATGAGGAATGCTAAATAATGGGTCACTCAAATGAGTCTACAGAAAGAAGCTGTATGTCTTGAAAACCAGCGTAGCTACGCTCTTACATAACCTGGGTTTGTTACAGATTCGTTTTTGTACGTTGTTACATTCTTAACATGCATTTCTCCTGCAGTTTAACTTTTTCTCAAGTATGCTAGGAAATATATTAAAACCGGGACAGCTTGGCTGTCAGAGTTCTGCATTTTAAAACAGGATCTTTATAAAGGAAACATAATTTCTGTCTATATCGAAAATACCATACTTTAACACAGCCAAACATTTTGATAAAGTGTGGAGCTTTCGGGCTATGTGGAAATCGTAGCAAAGCCCATGATTGCCAGTATAGGTCTGGAGTTTTGTAAAGGTCTGCAGTAAGTGGAATAAGGGACAGAAAGGTATTTAGGGAACTGTCCAGTATTTCTCTATTTCTAACTAAGCTTTGGGCAGTTTTTATTCATGCTTATTATATATTTGTATGTACCTCCATTGGAAAAATAAAATGAAAATGGGAGGTCTATAGGATAAGATTTGTTTATCAGGGAGAGTATTTGTTATTCTCTATTTGTTTCTTGGTTTGGTTTTTGTTTGTTTTTTCCTCTGTCTCACTGCCTTCAGATTCCTTTTCAGATTCCTTTTCTGCCTTTCACCCCTGAGCTTTTTGACCAATAATGTTTTAAGCAGTGTCATTCCAAACTAGTTATGTTTAGTCATCTTTTCCTTCAGTGTAGGGACTAAATTTTCTTTTTTTTCCTGTGGCTTTTTTTTAAACTTTGAAGTTTGAACCACCTTCTTTAAATATTCTTGGTGACTTTGTTACAGATCGAATCAAATAGTCAAATGATAATTCAGTATACTCTTGGCATGAGTGTTTGGTGTGTAACCCCTTCCCTTTCGAAATCTTTTCCAAGCTGGAGTCCTGCTACACGACTGCTGTAGTCCCTGCTGATTAGCACAGGCTGCCATCCTGCCTTAGAAAATGGATCAGCGTTCCTTGGCTAGGCTTTCTTGTGGTACCAATTTAACCATTTAAATGAGTTTTCAGATTTGGCATGTATTTGTCTAATGGTGTCCACTTCCTTTATGTTCTTGGATACTCCTAAAGGCAATGAATGTCTTGCGGAGGTTTGAACACAGATACGCATACTTTTTAACATAGTTTAGGCTTTCAGGTAGTGAGCCTGAGTGTTATATAAGGATACGTAGATACCCAGGCTAGATCACTGATATGCTCTGATATATATTTATGGTACATGGGCTTTCCTGGGAAGATGTGATAGTGCTTGGCACTCGGTTTGTTTTGCTACCCTTTGCGATTGGGAAGCTGGGTAATTTTCCCTTTCAAGAATTTTGCAGAATACCAAACCATTGTTTTGGTGCATGGAGAGTTAGTTTTGTAAAATGCTGGATATTTTTGTCTTATTTTCCGAGCAAGGAACACAAAGCAACATTGAAATCTACAGCTGTGGTGGGAGGATGTGGTTTCTGCAGGGACACCACGTACATTCCATCTCATGGAATGCACTTGTTATGACATTTAACAAAATGTGTTACTTAACAGCTTTGAGAAAGACGAACTTCATTGTAAAGACGTATGCAATGGGAGCCCTTCCCGCAGGACAGCAGCGTGCCTTTCCTACGGTCCGGCAGAAGACATTGATTGCCAAGGTAGAGAACGGCATTGCGCTGCAGGAGAACCTTCTCCAAGTATTTGTGGCTTAAACCAAATTACAGGAGATACTCTTCCATGTATCCCAGAAAGCAGAAAGATTGCCTGACCGTGTATGGTTCTTGGTGAGCAAATTGAAGTGATTAATTTGAATAAGTAAGGTAAATTGTTTATTGTTCTTCAAATGTTTATGTAGTCATGTTGAAACCTTCAGCTAATCTGCAGTCTTCTGCTGTCTGCTTTTTATGCTAATACGGTGTGATTTGCGAAGGCCTAGGAAGGAAGCCTGTTAGTGGGCTTACTGAGTTTTGTGGTATTGGCTAGCTGTGAAATAGTTTCTGTGGATGGCAAACCAAATTCGTATTTCTAACCTGAGGTGGTGAAATTGGATGTTGTCCTGCTTCTCTTTCTTAATGAAATCCAACAATGAGCATAGGAACTGGAGAGGTGGGTTTGGGGGTTTTGGTTTTTGTTGTTGTTCTGTAACAAACCTCACCAAAATATTTGTTAAGCCTTAAGAGTTCTGTTTGACAAAGTGTGTCTGGTTTTGTGGTTTTGGGAGAGGGAGGGTTAGTAACAGTAATTTCTTGTCTTCAGAAAAAGTGGTGCTGATTATGGCATGTAATCAGTGAGATATAATTAAAAAATTAAACTCCAGTGTATCGGTTGTGAAGATTTTGAACTAATAGAATACTGTCTAATGTAAAAGTAAAGATTTTGTATAGGACTGATGGATTTCCTAAAGATGTGCCTGTCCTGCACATTCTCTGCATTTTTTTCTCACTGGAAATATCACTTTGTAATTAACACAAGATTACAGTTATTGTCTGTATTTTGATGAGGGGCTAGAATTTCCAATATTACAAAAATAGCGCAGAAGGACTGTAATAAAATTACAGAAAGGAGAGAAAAAAATTTAGAGAAACTCTGTCTTCAGAAATGGCAGTCAGGAAGAGTATAAAACTTGATGTTTAAAAGTATGTTTTAAAGAGTACAGGCTTAAGCCTGATTCTTGATGAATCTGTAGAATACAACAGTGTATAGTTACATCTAGGGGTTCGTGAGTATTCCTGAGACACTGGGAGAACAGCAATGCTGAAGTAAAATGCAATTAAATTCATATCCAAGCCAGTTTCAGAGGAACATCATAGATTTCAAAAATTTTCATTCTTCAAAGAGCTCAGTGTTTGTACCTCTCTCAGGCAATGAGCATTTATAGTGTAATTTTACTTTTGCTTTTCTATCTTCGTTAAAGTTCCATCTTTATTCTGAATGGGATCACTCAGTATCTTGGAAGCGAGGGAATTGTGCTAGTTTTCTGGAGCCTGCAGCCAGGGTACCAAAGGAGCTTTGTGAGTAAGGGGGGTCTTTTGGAAACCACAGAAGTTGAACTGTGTTGAAACTGAGTTTTGTCAGACCAGTTTCCAGGTGATAGGGACAAGGGAATTTTAGCTGGCAAAGTATATCCAGGCTTCCATAATTGTTTTTGTCAGCCTGTGCTTTTCTGCAAGAGTGTGTCAGTCCTTGTTAGTGAACCAGCTTGTTTTGATGCACTAGTTCGTGGCTTTGAGACAAGGGCTATCTGTTCCTTTCCCCTGCTTTCCTCAGACTGTTTGTTTGAGAAAACTTAAAAGGTGTGTAATAACCTCTTGGTGTAGATTCTGTCTTTTGTTTGTTCTTTTCTGCATTTCCCTGTTGTAACGGAGTGGAGAGGTCAAGATCTAGAATGAAAATGGTGTAACCAATAAATTGTGTTCAACTTCTTCACCAGGACCCATAGGTCCCTTTGTACAAAGCTGCTTGTACAAAGCCAGTTGGTCTCCAACCTTTTCTGCTGTATGGGCTTATTCCGTCCCAGGTGCATGAGCCTGCATCTGGCTTTGGTGAACATCACGAGGTTTCTGTCAGCAAATTTCTCCAGCCTGTCAAGAGCCCTTCAAATGGCAGCTCTGCCCTCCAGTCTAGTGCTATTTAGAACTGTCTTGTGTAATAAATTTAGAAGATTTGTTAAGCATGGCTTTTGGTCAGCTTTTGCATTGGTTTCTTCTTTAGTTATATATTTTGAAGAACGGCTGTAAGACAGTGTGGTAAATCAGCAGCCTCAAAGGCAAGCCTGAATTTTAGCGTCTTACTGCACGAGTGCGCAAAGTCCTCCTCTGTTCTGTCTCAGTTTTGATCTTCGTTTTGAAAAACTACAACAGCTCTGCAAGAAAATCACCAAATAGCCTTTGGTTGTTCATGAAGTTGGCTTGAAAAGACTTCTTTTGAATATTCGTGATTCTGGAGTTTTGAAGTTCACAAGCGTCTGCTTGCACAATTGGAGAAGTTTCATGGCTTCAGAGATAGAGTAGAATCCAAAATCGTGATGGATGTTTGTGAACAGTCATGAATTCTTTGCATGAATAATGTTCTGTAATACTAGTAGGTATATAAGTTAACTTTTGTTTCTGATTTTTGCAAACAATAGACTGGTGTCTGCAGGCAGATCTAATTTAAATTAGCTCATGAACTAACAAATCTACATCTGTGTTATGTTTGTTTGGGCATTTTTTTTTCTTCCTTTTTCCTGTACCAACCAGCTTGTATTAGAAAGAAAGAAATTTTGGGAATTCTGTTTAAGTTTTGACTTGTACTAACTAGTGGCAATCTAGTATCTGTTGGTCTCCTGCCATTCCTGTTGTTTGACGAAGGCAACTTTCCCTTCTCTGGTATTTGTATTACTGGTGGGTTTGTTTGTTTTTAAACAGAGCAGTCCTACACCCTACAAAATAAAGCTTGAATTAGCTTCATGTTAATGCATGTCTACCCTGCGCAGTGGCTTGAGCATGAGACCCAGCTTAGGTACCTGTGTTGCACGAGGCGGATTGGGGTTTCAGCCAAGAGCAGTATTGTCATGTCTGCACGATGATGTGCGGGGCTGTCAGTTGTCTCAGCATTCCCTCTTCAGTCAGTCTGGTTCAGACGTGAGCTTGGCTTGCTTGAACTCGAATTTCTCTGCCTTGTGCTGTGTTTTACTTAGTAAATGTGCCCTAGCTTGTTGCAAATGACAGAGGACTTGATGTGTCCTTATCTCTTCCCCAGATACAGAAAGTCCTTTTTACATGCACCTACTTCATGTTTTCTAAATCAGGATTATCTAGAATGGTGCATGAAATTCTTGATAAAGTCTTGCAGAAACACTTGAAGACTGCTTAAAATATTTCCTTTTGCTCTTCTGGAAATACCTGTCATGATGTATCCTGGCATTGAAGTTTGTTGTGTTCCCTGTCATATTACAATGGTGGCTCATGCCAGGGGACCTCCTGCTTTCTGATCAGTTTACCGGCAGACATACATTATGTATTATCTCAGCATTTCTGACCTTTCAATTGTGAGGCCATGCTTTGGATCAAATTTTGACTGTTCTATTTCCCTTGCATTTTAAAACATGAATTTTATTCTCTTTACTAAAACTTGTGTTTGACTCTCCCCTGCATACGAAGCCTTTTGCCTGATAAATGAAAACAATTTCCTCATGTTATAGTTCTTGCAGTTACATCTCTATAAAAATTAGTATTTTCTGCTTCTCTCTAACAATGAGAGACAAGACTAGAGGAAAAAATAATGTCAGAATGAAAGTTTGCTTTGCCAAATACACCTTTTATTGGATTTTTTTTTTCTTTTTTGACAGGCTGTCATGCAGTTCCTCTTGCTTCTTTTACGTTGGTTGTAGGCTCTTCTGTCACAATATGGCCATGAATATTTCATTCTGTGTTTGAAGAAGTGTCTTGCTTAAAACAGTAGAAGTCGTGGTTTCTAATTACATCTGGATTGTTCTTTCATAGAACTCAATTGACCTCAGTGCATTTCTTGAACCTTACTGACGTTACTTAAAGGAACAAAAAGATGTAAATTCATATAGGGCTCCTATTATTACATTGTTGTTGTTATATAGTTCTACACATAAAAGTGCTTACCAGCAGCAGAGTCTTGATTTTAAACTGTGATTTTGAAACCTAGTAACTTTTTTTTTTGAGATGGAGAACTTGGCTTTTTCCTCTCCTTGATCTCTTCTGTTTATTGCTACTGGTAATGAGGCAATCCTTTCTGAAGCTCCAGCTGTTGCCAATCTTTGTTGCTCATTTGAAAAATCCTTTTAGCAGCGGAAATGTGGTAACACTCTGCTTCTGTCATGGCCAAAATAGGTGTACCTTAAGGATGTAAGGAGAAGAAAACAGAAGGTTTCTGGAGGAATAATAATTCTGCTAGAAACCATAAATGTTCAGGAGTTGGGCTTTCACTATGGAGCTACTTTTTCTTTGATGTGGTAAATGTCTGTTTGCTATGCAGAGAGTATATTGCCTAAAAAAAAAGCTGCTCCTGGTTTGTTTTAATCTTAGTGTAAACCCTCAAATTAAGATATAGTCCATCTTTTCAGTCAGTGTAATCTCAGTCTGATTTGAGAAGATTGGTGTTAACCGCCCTCCTTACCAGAGTGGAGATAAAACTGCCAAGACATGAAAGAAGATAGTTAAGGAAAAGCTTAACTACAGCCAAACCCCCTTCACTGCTGCTTTTTGGCTGTTACGTCTGCGTGCAAATGTGGTTGTTTCTCTGGCCAGGAATGCCAAGGTGGGGGAGCTGCCAAGTAGTACAGCTCTAGCATCGCCACGTGTGCTGAGAGTTAAGCTTCTAGAACAAATGCATCCATTCTGTGTTTCATGTGTTAGAAAAGCATTTCATTTGTGTTTCTTCTAGCTTCTCTTTTAGACAAAACAAACTATTGGTTTTTTAAATCTTTTTCCTTCTGAATGTTTGTTCTTTTGGTCTTTATTAACACCTTAGAAATAGAGTGAATGCAATTTCTCTTCAGTTTGATGGAATCTCAGGTTTGCTTCCTTCAAGCAGTTGGCGATCAGAAATGGTGTGAAACTCTGAATTGCTGAGGTTTTTAGGTATACTTAAGCACAGCTAGTGAGCACAGTTATATGAAGATAAGTAAAGGTGCACTTCTTTAATGTTTAAACTCCATGTAGGTGTTCTAGGAGAGAAGCAGGTGGGGACTTGGTGCACTTTTAAAGCCTGCAGACTGATAAGA
>WEIS01073683.1:0-19315 GCA_013389965.1 Todus mexicanus | reverse complement strand
GTAAAAATAAGGAACAAATGTATGAATGATCTTCTGAAAACAGAACAAGAAATGGAAGTCCGTCACTGACTTTTGAAGAAATATTAACCAGAGGACTTGTGTTACCTAAAGTTTGCGTACGTTGCACAACGTCCAACAAAATGAGAAGTCTTTTTTGCAAGGTAGTTGTAAAGGCTACCTGGAAGTTTACCAGGGTTTCTAGGATGCCTATTGGAAAACCTTACGGATAACCGTACAACTATTACTACATACGTATCCTAGGAGACCAAAGAGCTTTTGCATGTAAGAGCATATTTCCCAGCCACCCTCTCAATACACAACTCATGCATTTATAAATAATACAAATAGCCGTGAGAAAGGAGGACGTTGGTTTAATTTCAGCCAGAATGTACACTGACCTCTGCTTACATCAGCATATTTGATTTTATTTCACCTCTTCCTTCTCACCTTCTGCCTACAAAGATGTCAGAAATCTCACGTATTTCACAAAATGTGTTTTCAAACTTGAATTTCACAACTGAGCAAAGCCAAATTTTTTTAATCTTTAAAAATTCATAGACATACGTACAAACCACCACAAAAGCCTTTGTATTCATGCAAGGGAAATTTAGATTCCTGACCACAATATTTTGCACAGCATCAACCTGTTAAGTACAATGTATCAGACAACCACAGAATTTAGGGAAAAAACCTTCAGAAAGAGAAATGCAAAGAAAGAAATTAAACCAAAAGCACAAACCAGCTAATTCAAGAGAGACTCACTTTACACACTTCAGGTTAGAATAGCCATGCATTTGAAACAAGCTGAATCAAAAGCATTCCCTTCATTTCTTGTTTGTAATTCTCGTCACAGAGTCTATCCTGCAATTAAATACTCGGTGCCCAGCCTCTGAAGAAGAGCATCTCTAAAATGCCGAGTGGAGCCCTGGAAACACCCAGGTACGATTCCTCGGCAGCTGGCACCCAGAATCTGTTACAAAATCTGCAACATAGAGCATGACAGCCCCTTCCCTTCATCACCTTTTTAGTCTACGTTTCTTACCCTTCCATCCCAGCGGAGGCGAGGAGGGAGCACAGCATACCTGCCCAACATAAAGGAAAAGAATATACTGTTGTTCTCTTGGAGGAGGGGATATCACATGACAACAGGGAACTTCAAGGAAAAAGGTTGCCGGCATGCCGGTACACACAAATTAATTCACCAGTGGGTAATTAAAACAGGATCAGCCCCTCCTATAACCACTAAGCAGCTCTCAGGGTTTGATTTACTCAAAGCAGTAAATTCGTCTAATCACCCAACCTCACATGCATGCGAGTGAAGCTCTAATAGCTGTGGCTCAGTAAATACTAACCAGAGCAGAAGCCAGCGTAAAAGATCTGCAGGCGGTCTCTTACACTGTGTCCTTTTCAAATCCTAAACCTAACATTAAAATTAAAATAAACCGCAGGCTAAAATGTCGCCAGCAATTTCTCATGAATGCATAATGAAACGGTGCTACTACATCTAGAGCATCACAGTTTTGTATGCACACCCGGCGAGTATGTGTGGGTATCACACACGCAGGAATACTTAAATTAACTCTACATAGACAGTGGTTTTACAACACATACAGGACATTTCAAGTCCCTGCCACACTCTCCGTGTGCTATGTGCTATGAGGATTATGTAAAACAACACAATGCTTACAAGAAAAACAACCAATTGGATTATATAACATTATTTTTTCTTTTCTCCCCTCCTTTATTTAAGAAAATTCTGCTTTTTAAAAAAGAAAATTTAAATATTGAAACTGTTCTCAAAACTGCGCATACTTTCTGAAAAAGTCTCGATTTCTATACAGTTTTATGATTCTGTATTTCAATACTAGAGGGGTATTTGGTGTAGAAAGTCAGCTTTACATCCTGAAACTACTCTGCTTTTGTCAATTATAAAAAGAAGAAGAAAAATAATGAGTATTCTGCTTTTCTTTCAAATTAACTGACTTCCTGGCTTTTTGAATACTTAGATCTACTGCGTATTTGCAGACTCACAAACTACAAAGCACTGTCTTCCACAGCAGCTTTTACAAAGTCCATTATATTGGACTTCAGTAACTCTACTTTCAAAATGAATACTTCAGTATTATTTTTCCATACTGGACATAATATAAACAACATGCAGGAGAGTCTACAGCCAGCTACATGCGATAAACACCATATCCCTCAAGATGCCATCTTCTCCCTTCACTTATTTAGTTCCATGAAGTGGATAAAAAAAAATCCCTCCTAAACCTACAAACACCACCATAAATCAGCAGTAAACAGCGGCGACGGGTTCAGTTTGAGGTCTCAGTGGATGCTTCAGAAGACTTCAGGGTGGTCTTTATATCACTCTCCACTTGGGAAAAACAAGCCTGCAAATTACACATCTGAAAAAGTACTAAAACTTGTTCTTAACTCTCCTTGGCTTGGCATGGTCTTAAACAAATGGGATTGGATAAATAGTATAATGAAGAGGACTGACGTCCTTCTGGCTCATGAGAGAGCTGCATGGCCTAGATGAGATATCACCCTGGTGAGGCCACCAGAACAGTTACATAAATTGTCTGATCAGAAGCAAGGCCCATTCTGCTCCTTCCTGGGAGA
Organism: Todus mexicanus; assembly: GCA_013389965.1. Taxonomy (NCBI): domain Eukaryota; kingdom Metazoa; phylum Chordata; class Aves; order Coraciiformes; family Todidae; genus Todus; species Todus mexicanus. The sequence continues at coordinate 16,690 of WEIS01073683.1, read as the reverse complement.
TTAAACCTGTGATGATAGTTCAAAGGCCTAAAGAGTGCTATGGAAACTTTTGACCTCTGCTAGGGACATTTCCAATAGTATTAAAATTACATTGCCCATGATATTTCCAGTAGGCTAAGGGTATCTTCTTTGGGTTTGAGCATTCACCTGTAATAATACCATTTCATCTGGAGAACCAATATCAACCAATCCTGGCTACAGCGCCAACGCACCAATATTACAACTACCTGGGCTGCTTTAAGCATGCAAGGGTCATTCATGGCTGGAAATGGCATTTGCTAAGACACTAAGATTTTTAACATAGGGATCTTAGTTGTACTGTGAAACAGCGTGGTGAAAGGCCACGCAGCAAAGGAAAGCGGTGAAAGCAGAGCCCTCCTACTGCCATATGAAAGTTGTTGCCCAGCCCAGCCCTGCCACTGAAAGAGTCCCTCTGAACCCCCAAACACCAGCACTGCTCTCACTACCAAGGAAGGTGGAGGAAAACAGCCAGGATCTGCCTGCTTAGTCACCAGGCTGAAGCAAAATTCTAGGTTTGAGCCCCAGAATTGCCTTCAAAAGCCATGTCTTCAAGGGACCTGAATGGCTGAAGGAAGTACGCTCTCCTCCTGAGTGATGAAACCATTCCGTCCATCAACACGGGGTTTAACGCACAGACTCTACGGTTTTAGCAGTGCTTTGTGGCAGGCAAATCAAGAATTTGAGACTTGATTTAAATTAATCATGCCACATGATTGCAATGACTGAATAATGAAATTTCATTGGTAAGAAAGAAAAACCCACCAAGAAATCCCGTATTATACTAACCTCAAGGAAAAAAAAAAGAAGAGGAGAAAGGTAACCAACTTCTACTCTCATTAAAAAGCTGAGAAATGTGCACAACACCACTAAAATATAATTAATACACAGCCTTCAGAAGAGTCCAAAGGAGCAATTTAATTAACCACCCGCTGATTTCATAAATGGTAAGAACACACAAAGGTAATGGCACCTTATAATTGAAAATGTCCTGTTTATTTAGCTATGCTGTGCATAAATATGAGGAAGCACTTTTTGAACCTATGACACTTTTAACTTTCTAAGGTGTGACAGAAGAACGTACTGCTGATGATATAGTCACTGTATACTTAATGTCTTTACCTAAGAACCTCAAAGTCACTGACAACCACAAAGGTCTGAACACTTCTGAACCTTTTGATGGGCTTTTTCCACGCCTTCTTCAAAAATGCAGAAGAGCTGGGAAGAAAAACCAATTTTATTGGTATGCCACTTCAAATAAACTATCACCTCACGTAGGGACTTAGTTTATATCTGCAGTTCTCCTACTTTCATACAAAAGGGGCCTCTGTAAGCCCCAAGAAATATTTCTGTTGACAATCATTTTGCAATTTCTCACCCTTTTCCTTCATGTGGGAAAAGCTTCTTTTCAGATACTACATCCTTTATTTAAGCTGAAGGGAAGCAGCTTTCACCAAGGTAGGAAAACAAAGTAACAAAATACCTGAAAAGGCTCTTCCTCACCTTTTTCATTGGACTTTTCAGAGATAAAGCTGAACTGAATTAATAGTCCTTCTTGCATTCCCAAAACTCAAAATGCCTTTGTGCCGCTACATTAGAACCATCAAAGTCTATTTGACTGAACATGAAACAGAGCAACATCTGAATTTATGAGCTGTCCATCTCCCTAACTAATGGACACACTGGAAGCATTCACTTATACCTGCTTTAGGGCATACATAATTTAAAATAATAGACTGAAGAGATTCTTCAAGCATAACGGTCTCCAATGGAAAGCTGATCGCCAGACTCAAAGACTTTTCTTACCGGACTTAACAACATATCATAAAATGAACTTCGGCAATCAGACGCTGCAGCAGCAGCACCGTGCAAGGATGGGTGCAGCTGCCTCGTACATGAGTCTCCAGATTTCTAGTCTCGCCTGTCCCCTCATCAGCAGCCTTGGGATGACATCAATGACTTCACATAGCATCGTCTCCCTGCCCACCTATACCAGGAGAAGCATTCCTTAACAGAAATTGCACCATTAAATGCTGATCCAAATAGCTTCAGTGTATGTCTCTAGCTGAAGTGACCAGTTGGCGTGTGTGCATTAAATACACATTTCTCACATTTTCCATCCAACAGTGAAATCTTTACTTCTTGGTATTAACTAGCCATGTTTACTGTTCCTGAGGGTTTCCCATCCTTAAGTATTTATAATACTTACTCAGGCTATAGCAAACCATTTCCAGGTCTACCTAGTTGTACTAGCTGCCTGTCAACAATGCCATCAGATATGTAAACATCTCTTTAGAACGATAAAACCTCCCATTACTTTTAGGCACTACAGTTTATTTACCAATTAGATGAGGAAATCAGGGCTCTTGAATAAATACCATAAAGCAGCCTTTAATAATTTTTGTAACTCTTTGAAAAATAAAAGTTAAAAAATTTAAAAGTCTTTCCAGCTTTCATGTATTAACTCTTTAAGAGCAATGACATCAAACTGGTAGGTCCCAGGTATCGCCTGTGCCCCAAACCCCAGCAACAGTACCTTTGGGTTCCCTGTTAATACTCTCTTATGTATCCTTCCTCGAAGGACTCTGAGGCATCTTCCCCCAGGTCTGAACACAGAGCTGTTTTCCAATAGATAATCATGATGACTACTGCATGTTTCCAGGATGCACTCACCCTGTGAAAATGGTTTAGATTTTCTGCTTCTAAATGTTATAGAAAATATATCGCTTAAATTGGAATGTATCGTTCAGCTGCCTGCAGCTTCCAAAACAATCTGGACTGCTCAATATTGCTGACTTGCTTCTAACATTTGCTACTGCAATAAACTTTGACAGAAACGCTCGCCTTCTTCCATACCACTAATATATTTTGAAAGAAAACCATGACGCTCCATGACTCTCTGAAAGAACTCCATTTACCCACCATACTCCTCCCTAATAACTGCACTTGAAGTCCCCTGTGTGGTCTTACCTGCAGCAAGAAAACATCCACACTACACAGTTTTTGTGTTCTCAGTTAACCAGGTAATGTTAGAAGAGACTGACCACAGTTGAAGAAAGGCTTAATCATACAAATATTTGTTCCAAGTGTCAGGACTCACTGGGGAAAGTTCTGAAAGACAAATGGTGATTCTATAACTCACCAGAAGTCACCTGAGATAAAGGACAGGCAAAAAGGAACAGGGAGTCCTCAGTAGCACAGGAGAGTTCTTAATTTTTAACAAAATATCAGACCTTACCATTGATAGGAGCAGAAATACCAGCTCTTGAAGATGACCTTCCTCAAAACCTTCCTGCAGGAATTCCTGTACTGCTCAAGTTTGTTTCTTTTTTAAATAGGTTAAATGCTGCCTATTTTCCTCTTATTGATAGGCTTTGTTTCTTCCTTTATAACACCATTCTCCTATATTTCTGCTATATAAGTTTGAAGAGACAGAGTCGTGGTAGTCTGCAGCTTGTTTGACACCAGACCTTACGATCTCCCTGGGCAGGCTAGAGGGGCTGGCAGCAGCCAGACATCCTCTCTCCTACCTCCCAGAGATCCCCGAGTCCACTTCTATGGAGACACAGGAGGGATGCAAGGAGGTAAGTTATTAAGCGATCAAAATACATACAGAAAAATAATTCATTTGAAATATTACACCAGGGATGTAAGTAGTTATTAACTGCATCTTCAAGATTAATTTCTGTTTCCATTAGGTTGTGACACAGTGAAGTCATTTAATTTAAATCAAGAGATTTAACAGCACTTTGTATTAGTTTAATAATGCTAAGGCTTGCTGTATATATTCAAGCATTTAACTCACAAAAGCTTTTTTTTTTCACTATTTGATAAAATTAGTTTAAAAATCACACGTATTTCATTACCGTTCCCGGTAGATAATCTGATTTAAATTTTACAAGAATAATGAAGATAAACAATACCATTTTATGTTTAAACACAGCTTAAATCTTTAAACTTAAAAGCATTCACTCAAACAAATCATACTGCTTATCACTACAAAGTTAGATTCTTTCAGTGCAGTAATATTGGTTTTTTGCCTTCCTGTTCTCCCTGCCACCAAAGAAGGTTTACGTTTAATTTCTACCACTTCCATTCACTGGTATTTCACCACAGAACATAATCTTTGAAGTGGCAGCGTCTTGCCTTGACCTTGAATTATTGCTGCCAAAATCTCATCTTTACAAAGTTTCCTTTGCATTCTCAAAATGAGGACGAATAGAAAATAAATGATGGTCAAAAGTGTTTTTCAGGTTTCCCTGCACATCAGCAGCTCGACTACCTCAACACTGATGCCTCTGCACAGAGCCCACTTTCGTACAGCCCACTCAGAGTCAAACCCAACAGCTCAAACAATATTTATTTTCTTCTAGCAAATACCTGCTAGTGACTATTTGCATGTCACAGGCTTTCCCATAGCTTCTGGTTTTAAGAGCAACCTTCAAGGTGGCTTTCATTAGCACTGTCTCATTTCACATTTCAACAGATAGGGAGCACACAGATGCTCAGCTTACAGAGATCAGCCAAGGTAACTTCTAGCTCAGAAAACCAGAACTTCTTATGCCACCTCCCTACATCTCTACTAGCATCACAGCTAGAGGGTGTGGGGTTTTTTTAAAGTCTTACATATGTTTTATCTCTTTTTAATGAAATAAAAAAATACAATAAAATTATTCGAACAACATATGCAGACTATTTGCCTAAAACTGACCTGGCAAACAACCTTAGAATTCCTTAAGGACAACCTTAGAATGTCCTCAAGCTCAGTTTTCTGAACTGAGAGGAATCCACTCTACTGCTACGTTTCCTAAGTAATTTCTTATAGGAGAACAATATTAGGGGTTGAGGTCAAATCTAGTTCTTTCCACACCTAAATCTGCATTCACTTTGGGGATCCAGAATTCCTAAATACAGGTAACCCTCTTAAATAAATAACTACGGCACTGAGATTTTTTTTTTCTTCCAGAATTATTTTGCAGTGTTACTAGAATGGTACTTCTCATTTGCTGCAATATTATGTTGTGGCACTAACTCAAAAGTTCAAACTCTTCTCATATCTTTAGTACCAGTAGCAATCTAACAAACGCTGCCATCAATAGTAAATCTACATGAAGTTGCACTCCTCTGGTACATTTTGTGCATAGCAATCAGTTCATAACGCAACCTTGTGTTGTTTAAAATTCCGTTTATCCTTCAATTACTCTGCTAGCCCGACTCTAATTTATTATATTTTCTGGTACATTTGATTTTGGATATTATGACATCCTGGCTCATGTCATTAGAAAGGAAACATAAAACGGTGAGGATGTCTAGGGACAGCTGAGAGTAGGACAGCAACAGCCTGGAAAATTAACAATATCACTGTCTCTGTGCTCAGCTAGACCTCTCCTGTGTTAGTGCTAAAAAAAAAATTTGGCAGTATCTCTCCAATATAGGCTTGACATCCAGGAATAGCCTCAGAGGCACCACAAAACCTCAGCCAGTGCGACGGGCAGATCGGGTGGTTGGGAGGGCAGATGGCAGCCTCTGAGCCTGCTGGGGCAGCTGAGCTGCAGAAGAAATGAAACACCAGCCCTGCTGCTGCTGGGAGCCCACCAAAGAAACCAACACGGTTCTAAATACCACTAATCCTAATATTCACTGATTATTTTTTTTTTAGCCTTACATTGTCTCGGTCCTAGCTACGATTTCTTTCTCCCAGCACCCAAGGTGAACTGAGAGGTAGCAGCCAGAAGCCTTCTCAGAGCATCTTTCTTGAGAACACCGGCAGAAGGGTTTCGCTTCCCCCTTCGGCTTGGCGACCGACTACATTAACCTTCAGGGCACACTGCCAGCCCCACCTGCTTACTCAGGCTTTTGCCAACAAGAGAAGCTCTCACTGCACTGGTTTGTCCTTCGAAGACACATCCTCTTTTGCTTACTTCTTATTTCCTACTGCTACATTTGGCATTTGAACTTCGGCATCCAGAGGATGGAGGGGCAGTTCTGATGGGGAAACATCAAACTCCTGTATTCATATCTGACCTGTTTCCCTACAACAGATTCTGACAATTTCAAACATGAAAAATCCTCACGTGCCTGCACAGCTTGATCAGGAAATTTCACGCTGGGTTTTGCAAAAATTTCTATTTCCTTCATTTGTCTGCTCTTCAGAAAGCCTGAAGACAGCTTGCCGAGACTATACTCAAGAGCAAAGGCTTTGCAGGGTAACCCAGGCAGCTGGACTCACGAGAGGCTGCCAGCACTGAAAAGAACTTGCAGTGGGAGAAGCCTGTCTGGACCCAAATCCTCACCGATCACTCTGTCCTCCGGAAAAAAAACCAAAACCAGGCAGTCTACTTTTCCTCCACAGGATAATAAAGTTTGCTCCCATCTCTAAACTGTCTTGTGGCTCAGTCAATACTGCCAGCTCCTTCTAAACCTCCTAAGCAGTAAAGGTTTTTACTACTTACGTAGTTAGTTGCTGCAACTGTTGCAGTCATTTAAAAAGCCAATGTTAAAAATTACAGGTAGCAATGTTACAACATGATGATTCAGGTTGCACTTATAAAATGAAGAAATGCCACTTTTTAGCTTAACCATTGCCTTTCCGTTTTCCCCACCCCTCCTGAACCTGTGTTGTAACCCAGTTGCTGGTTTCTGTTCAGAAGCACTTTTCCCACGGCAGTCCAGCCCTGTGCAAAGGCCGGACACTAAAGGGACGAGCATGAGAGGCATACAAGCGTATTTCCAATGTTAGGTTGCTTGATTTCACACTTAAAAGACGCCACAGAAAGAAAGTTATTGGTGCATGAGAAACATGGAGTACAATTTTAGCTTGTGAAGTCTGACAGAGTCAGAGCAAGTCAGATCAGGCCACATTTTGACGGGATGAAGAACTGGGACAGAGGGGCTCTTCCCTCCTGTTAAGTGCTATCCCATGCGGCACCGTAATGAAATATCATCACCACCACTCATGAGAGAAAACAGCTCCTCTCATTTTGGAGCCTGGGCACCAGAAAAACATATTGACCAAGTTCTTCAAAAGCACATGACAACATCAGTTCCAATCACTTTCTCTTCTAGTCCCATATACTCTTACGTAACTTGTCAATGCTTATGCTGCAGATCAGCGCACACACTCCGGTGTCTGCCTGCACCAGCTCTCAGTATCCTATGTGTGAAATAAACCATGAATCGAAATGAGAGAATCGATTTCACTTCCCAGCGTGCAGAGAATAATCAGTAATAATTTATATAAGATTAGTTATAAGGAAGAAATTCTTAACAGTGAGGGTGGTGAGGCATAGGAACAGATTGCCCAGAGAAGTTGTGGATGCCCCATCCATGGAAGTGTTCAAGGCCAGGTTAGATGGGGCTTTGAGCAACCTGGTCTAGTGAAAGACATCCCTGGCCATAACAGGGGGGTTGGAACTAGACGATCTTTAAGGTCCCTTCCAACCTAAACCATTCCATGATTCTATGTTAGTCAGCTTCATTTGGGGCAGTGCCTGAGGCATGCAACGGAGACTTACAGTACGCACCAAGAAGAGAAGGATTTGTGTATAAAATGATTTGATAATCTGAAAAAATCCCTCGGTAAACAAAGGAAGTTTACAGATAATCGTATTAAAGATTAGAGTTGTTCTGGAACAATGTAGAATCTATTCGAGAACATCTGGGAAGAAAGATGGTTGTTTTAAAAGCAAAACCTTGGGGGAAAATATTTTTCCCTCTCAATCAGAAAACAGTAATTCACTTTATTAAATCCTAATCCTCTTCAATTCATGTTAAGGCAAGGCATTTTTCCCAATAGTTTTATCAATCTATTTAAATGCAATTTTATAAATAAATATTTTAAAATATATTTAAATACAGTTTTATATCTGATTAAATTATTGGTTATTTCACCTTTTTTTTTTTTATTGCTTCCATTTTATTTCAAATTTGAGAAGCAGGTTATTTTTAAGTCAGAAAACTGAATGAGTTTATTGTTAAATAAGGATAGAACTTAATCTCTGCAGAAAAAAATATTATGTCATGATAGCAAAAGCAACTGATGTCTGCCTTTTTACATGCACGCACTGAACAGCTGGAAAATAAGCAAACAACTCCTTCTATCTTGCAAATGTTATTATTTTTCCATCACTCATTTACAGTTTTCCAAACATTTGTTGTGGCAATTTATGTGATAATCCCCCCAATAAAACCAATAAATTACTCATTACATTTTCTCTAATCAATGTTGATAATCAATAACATTTATACAGATCTTCTGTTTAAACAACACATTATTGAAGGTCCTCACTGCTATAACTGCTGACAGCACCAGAAGAATAAAGTTACTCCACAACTAAGAAGTAAAAGCAAATACTAGAGAATTAAGCTGGTAAAAACATATTGGATCAGATTTCTAGAACGTCTTTATCTGTTGTATTTCAACTTCTTTCTTCCATTAAAAATTGTTTAATGTTAGAGCTTAATTTGAAAGGATTTCTAAATTAAGATCTGAAAAGAATGGAGAGCAAAAAAAAATGTTGAAAGAATAAGTACACAGTTTGTTTCTTTTCCTTTTTATACAGTTTTATTTGTTTATATATAGAAATTAATTTTATCTATATACACATATATGTAAAGTAAGTTCAACAACAAGTAGGATGCTAACCAGATTTATACCAGCAGCAATTGAGCCCTAGCAAAGAAATCCCATAAAGGATGCTTTGCTGTAACCAAATCATCACAGCTGTGGTTAATTCAGCGAACAGAAGCAGGCAGAAGGACTCTCTCACCCACAGAGGACCCCAGGGAGTCACCGCTGCAGATGGAATTGTATGGTCAAGCAGCATGGATGGCTAAGCAGGGCTCAGCACATGATACATCATCTGAAAAATAACATATACAGGATAACAATTGCTCCTAATGTGTGGGTACATCGTAGTGAAGTCCCTTCTCTCCTGCATTACAACTTAACCTGCTTAGCAGGTTTTCAGGTATACGCAGCCTCACCTATATCAACTCGTTAGAATAAACTATCTTCTTTATCCTCAAAGTCACTAGTGCAGCTAAAACAGGAATTGTTCCCCTGTGACCCTTCGAGGCAGGAAAAAAAAATAAATTCACAGCACAGTGCTGATATTTCTGTGTGAAATAAGTCACCTTTGCTAAACTTGAGACTTACTTAAAAACGAATTATAACCATATTGTTAAATCCAATCATTGGCAGTAATTAACAGGCCAGGCTGTAACTAAAGTTCTTCATCAATTATTTTCTGCTTCCTAATGACATGACACTTAGTTATGAACATTTCCTGGCTTCACAGCTTTTCAAACTTTTTAAAATATGACTTAGGAAAGCATTACACTTCCACAGCATTTCTCTAGTCGGTGGCACAGGTTCCTTACTGCAGAAGAACTAACTGTAACAGTTTCATTTCACACTCCAGTAACCCCAAATTCTGCATTACCGTTCACTTTAGTGTTAATTTTCCTATAGATTCTCTTTTTCTGCTTACGTGGCAAGACAGCTCAGGTCAAGTGCGCAGACAAGCTGTGCTGCTGATTCTCCTTTTTACCACCACTGAATCACCTTCACTTTTGCTTCAGCAGAAAGTTATTTTCCCCTGCAGAAAGCAGGAGAGCCACAGTCAATAGATTAAGTCAGCAGCTATCAGTCGAAATGGATTTCAAAGTGTGAAAAACCCTCCCTACAGCTAAAACCACAAGTATTATTTATGCAGGATCATGCCCATGCTGTATAAATACACCACGACAGGTGTACTTGCTGCTGTACATGAGGAGAAGTCTAATTCAGCTGGTGCCACTTCCAGCTAGAGACAGAAATGTATTAGAAACTATAGAATATAAAAGTATCAGCACTGAACAGACCTGCTGAGCCACCCTCCAGATAACAAGAATGAAGAGTGGTTATTTTGTCAGATGAAGGGAAAAGATGCCTTTTTCACTGGTGATTCAAGAAAAAGAAACATTTGGTGGTTGTCGCTGAATTTTTACGAAGCTTTGCAATGTGTGTGTAAAGATCTAACTTAACATACCTTTTTAAGACATTCAGATGGAATGCAGGGCAGTTTCACAGGTACGCAAACATATCTGTATTTTTAGCCTAATATAACCTGTTGAGATTAGCTTTACCTTTAATATTTAAAAGGAATTAAAATAGTTAAGAAGCGAGCGTAAATTCTGAACGCACTCAACACTGAATAAATAGTGGTTTATACTGGTTTGGTATAAGACAAGAAGCTCTGTAATTTTTAAAGCTTCCATCTTCATTAGAAGCAGCAATGACAGCTTATTAATGGACTACTTGTAAAAACAGTCCAGGAATTGACTTGCACGGATTTTTAATCAACATAAATGCAAGATGTAGCACAGACATGGAACTATTTTACTGATTCACGGGGTGAGCCTTCATTGGCTTCTGTCAGTAACAATAAACAGCGGGGAAAATCCCTTTAGAGCAAACAAGACAAAGACAGGAAAAAGAGGCAGTTGAGAAGAACTTCATCGACCTGCTCCTGAAGAAGCTTGACTGAAGAAGTATTTTTTAAGGTTTAAAAACCAAGATACTTCAATAAATGGTTGGGGCAGGAGTATGGATAATATGGCTGTGGGGCATATGTACTGCACCAAGGGTAGAGTGACAGCTGTGGGATCACAATGGGGTTTGTAGAAAACTTTTTGAATGTTATCAGGAAGTTTATATATCACATTAAGATCTATGTGGTCTTGCGATGTATCTATCAACTTTCACTTACAGTTATTTCAGTTTGGTTACAAACAAATTTTAAACAACTTGATTTTTTTAAAAATGGAGAAAATTATGATAGGGGGCCAAGGAACAGATCTAATAAAAAGAGTTAAGAACACAAGGGAGGGTGGGCTACAGGTAAATAAATGTATGAACTTGGAAGTAACAATAAGGCATCCTCTTCCGCACAAAGTGGCCATAGCTGTTACGGATATTTTTTCCCTTACAACTTTTAACTTCCAAACATATAGAACCAACTTAATATGGTCCATATTCAAGTAGTCAATCTATTGCACACATCAACTGCACTATTCACAAGGCACATACCGATACTAACATCGCTAGCGTCCTCCTTGAGATGTGACTCGCTCTAGGTGTTGGTTACCCAGCCATAAGATGGACTTTCAATGCGCTGTTCCACACAGACTGTTGTTACTGAAGTTGGTTGAAGAACCAACTGTGCTGAAGCCGAAACGTGGTTAGCTGAAGAGCCTTTGTGGAGATTGTGGGGTTTCTTCTAGTTTTGTTTTTGCATTTGGATGACATCACTACACTCGCAGAAAACCCCAGTATAGGCTCTATTCTATTGCCGTAAGAGGACGCTGCTGATACAGCTCATCTGGGGACTAATACAAGTTACGCAGACAAAAGCACATTCATGTTATGACAAAGTAAAATGCATCAACAAAGAAGGCTTGCTGAAACCAGAGCAGCTTTTTTTGGTTTTTTTTTTAAATGAAGACTTTGTTCAGGAATGCCAACCAAAACTTGATAGGCAGAAAAATCATGACATGCCTGGATTCTGAAATGTTGCTTTGTGTCAGAAAAAAACCAAAACCCATGGGTTGGTCCTTTCAAAGCAAACACAGCATTCCTGTGGCAGAACACGACAGCTTACCCGAGCACAATATAGCAACCACTGAAAACCGCTTTCCACAAACTGGTTTCAGTACGCAAGCCAGCAACATTTCACCTCCGTTAGCTTTGCTTGAATTTCCATTTGCTTCTGCCACGCCAAAAACCTCTGCGGCACCAGCTTTCTTTTTCCTATGTATGAACTCAGAAACAAGGATTAACACCAATCTGAAGAACAAAGAAAGCCACAGGAAGGTAAGAGCTTAAAATCTTCCATTAGTAGTGTTCCTTGGCCTTTTAAGGCCAACATTTTGAAAACGACACTGCATTAAGAGAGGGCTGCCTGTGGAGGAGAGCTCTCATTCAAGCAAAAATTGCGTGTGAAGGAAAGAAAAAACACCTACACAATGAGTACAACTGCAAGAGTTGATAAAAGTGCGAATGTATAGGAATACTGACTTGAACACAATCATAAAGTGTTTTCTAACCAGCCAGCCCCCAGGGAATGCACAACACCGTCATCCTGACTCCTTCCACTGGGCTTGTGCAGCCTCTTCAGAGAAGGTCATGGGAACATGCAGCAGCAGTGCTATCTCGGGGGCTGGAATGGGGAACACAGCCTATACCACACTTCAAAATCACTCCCACTGCAAAGAATACGCCAGTGCAGCAGTAGGTAGCTTGCTGCTCACTCTTCCCCACTGTTCTCAATCACATTTGACAGCGCCACACCACTCCAGGCAATCTGATCCAAAAGCCTTGCTCTGCCTTTCTGCAACTACTGGGTTCCTCCCTTTGCCCAGGCACATAAGGGTTCTCCATTAACACGCGCCACTGTCAGATGTGCTCTACTGCTAGAAACGTTTTTGGTAGGAACAAGATAAATAAGTCATAGTACCGCCTTCCTCACGATGCAAAACTACTTATTAGTATCATTCACAATATTTTATAAGCAGGTCAGTTCATGTATTGGATATACCCCTTGATCGAATTGCATTTTGCTCTACAAACAAGGATATTTCATAAAAATGCTGCACACCCCATCAAACAGTGGTTAACTGCGACAAATCTCTGCGATGAAATATAAAAACACATTCTTCTCTGGAATGAAGGAGAAACAGCCAGGCAAAATGCAGCATCCATCACTCCATCCCAAAGTAAACCAACGCTGCCTGGGCAAAAATTAACTTCTATATAATACCGAGCTGACACATTTATAACCGCACAATTACTTTCTTATCCAATTTAGCTTGTTTTGCTGTGATGATGAGAAAATTCTAGATATTCTTTTAAAAAATACCACAACCCCTGAACAGTATCACAACTTGCTTACTTAAAAATGAGGCTGTAAATATTGAGCTATGTTACCTGCAGGTTCCATTTTTAAAATAAAAAAAAAAATGGCAGAAAAGCAAAACAATTTAAAATCTTGTGTGTTCGCGAGTTATCTGATTTTACATCAAATAACCGAATACTTAAGCCTTTATTTTCACCAGAGCTCAGTGTGAGAGACTCTGCAAGAGTCTCCCCTCCTCTTCCAACCTCCTAACTACTTGTAAAAGTAACATCAATTGAAAAAAGCATCTCCAATAATGTAAAGCGTTAACATCTGTGCACATTTATCTCAGTAAAAAACACTTCAGAAATAAAAGGGATGCTTGTGGTATTGCAAAGCACATTGCAAAGATGAAGTCAGCTCAGGTGCAGCCCCCTAAGGTAGCAGCAGGGCTGGGAGTATCTCGTTCCTTCTCAGTAGATAAATCAGCCCCCAGTTCCAGCTACCTACGTTATCTCGTGCAGAACACAGAACAGTCAGTATGAAAACACATGACAGGTTTATCCCATAAACTCTGCAAACATAAATCCTGACCCTGAAAACATTTACACGCAGGCTTAACATTAAGCCTAAGACCAGAGCCACTAATTCCAAAAGAAATACTTGTGTGTTTAAAATTAAACATATGTAAGTACAAACATCTACAGAATTGGGGTCAGAAAACCCAAAAAGTACACACCACAATACTGTTATTTTTTATTGCTCCATAGACATCATGACCTAACAATTACATAATTTAATACTGATATTTGAAATTATTTTCACCTTTGAAAGGCACCACAAGTTCTGAATAACAAACTCCACTGACCTAATAAAGCAATTAAGCAGCACGCAATTCAAAGGGGTCACATTAAAATTGCTTCTGCAAACCAAACCAACAGAGGATTTTCAAATATCGGAGACAAACCACTGCTATATCAAATAGGCAGCCAGGTTCCTTTGGTGTCTTTTATACCAGAGAGCATTCTGTCACTGAAGGAATGCTGTTCTCTTATTAGTTACAGCTCTTAACATCTAATAGCTCTTCACACAAGCAGCATCTTGCTGATCTGAGACAATAATTTATATCAGTGCAATGTCTAGTATACATCATCATCTTTAAACATTTCGTATTAATATTGTTGTCGCTTCTTCGTGGCTGCTTTCATATATATATATTAATATACATATTAAGACTTTTTTAAGAGCACCGGAAAATGGGATAAAAAAATAGGGGGAACATTTTGAATATTTTCAAGTTGACAGTTTTAACTAGTAGCTAACAAACTTCTGCTGCTTTTTAGGGATAAATCGATAGCAAGATCGGCAGGCTGTTCTGCGCAGGTAAAGCCTTACAAAAACACAGTTTCACCAAGGTCGACAGTGCTTCCACGGGAGCAGACTCCAAACAAATGCCACAGCTTGCAATGTCAAAGCCAACATTTTTGTAATTACGCCGGACAGGTTTTAGTAAGCTTATTTTTTAACCTGTCCTAACTGTCTCAAGAAAACAGTACTTCCCCACGGAATCACTAGCTTACGTTCCTCTTGAAAAGTTTTGTCCCTAAATTGTAGCTTAATTTTTAAATTATGTGTATTTTTTAAATAAAAGATTCGGGTCCTGCGTTAGGAAATCACGCTGCATTCGCAAATCTCAGACCTGCGTCCAAGGCCCTGGGCTCTCCCTTGCTGGTCACTAGGCAGAGCTAAGGGGCAGCACAGCTTAAAATTCAGTACTGAAAACTCTCATTTTTAAATTAGGCTTCTTTTCTTTTTCTAAATGTGCAGACGTTTTTAGAATTGTAATAATATACGCACTTTAAAAAATAACTTTACCTATTTTTTTTTATTATTTTATTTTAAAAAACTCTAATTGGACACAGTTCTTTGCAGCCTGCTGAATTCGGAATGTATCATTTTATATTGAACTGTGTTCAGGAAAGAGGATTCCTTCCTCAGTGAGCCAAGTGTTTCAAAAAAATAAATAAATAACCAAAAAACAAAAGAGAAAAGAGCAAATGATAAGGGACTTAACTATTAAGTCGTAAGGTTCTAGTAAGTATGCTGATATACCTTTTTTCCATTTATTTTAATAAAGACACGGCAGCATATGGTACTAACATGTTTATTTTCCAAGTGGTAGGGACACTAACCGAAACCATCTGATGTTTCTTCCTAAGCCTCCTTGATCTGCTGCTGGATTGCAGCTTAGAATAAAGCATCGCGAAGCCAAAAAGACTTGGGCAGAGGAATAAAAAAAATAAATAAATCACTAGTTCAAAGTGTTTCTTTAATGAGAGCCTGGCTCAGAACCATTTTTCTCTTCCGAACAGAAGCAGAGAAGTATTTATGATTCAAAATTTATTTCCAGAGACTATCAAGTGTACCCCAAAGCTAATCCCTAACAGACGGGGTTGATTTTTTTTTATTATTATTATTTCGCACACAGAGACAAACCAAACCCACAATATCATGTAATTAAAAAAGGAATTAAAGGAAGCTCAGAAGTACTTAATAGTGGATTTCTACGGAAGCAAGCACAGGCAGTGCTGTGTATTAGCAACACGGTAAGAAAAGTCACAAGCGACTGACAGATTTGTCACTACCGCTGCTCCGGGAGTTGTTTCCTCAATTAAGTTGACCGAGTACTAATATCCTTATGTCAAGAGCGACGATAATTTTCAAGTACACCTTGTTGAAGTTCGAAAGACACAAGGTTTTAAGGGTTTTTTAACCACGTTTACAGCGAGAAGAGCTAACAAGCTGGGGGGGAGGGAGGGAAAGGCGAGGCTGGGTCAGAGCACCGAGGACTAGAGTTAGGGTTTTTGAAAGAGCTGCCAACAAACTAGCCGGGCTTCAGAGACAGAGCTGCGAGGTGCTCTGGAGCAGCTGTAAAACACCCACCGGACCTGAAACCAGCTCCTGCAGCAGGGGCTGTGCTCGCAGCTCTCCTCCTGCCTCCCAGGGGCAGCGGCTTCTTCCCTAAAACCTGCTCCAGAGCAGCAGAGGAGACGTGGATGTTTGGGGATCCCTCAAAAACACAGAATCACAGAATGTCAGGGATTGCGAGGGACCTCGAAAGATCATCTAGTCCAATCTCCCCCATTGACGGAGCAGGATCACCCAGACCAAGTCCCACAAGAACTCGTCCGGGCGGGTTTGAAACGTCTCCAGAGAAGGAGACTCCACAACCCCCCTGGGCAGCCTGTGCCAGGCTCTGGCACCCTCACTGCAAAGAAGTTTTTTTCTCCTATTTAAGCGGAACCTCCTGTGTTCCCGCTTACACCCGTTACCCCTTGTCCCATCACTGGGTGCCATCGAGAAGAGCCTGCGGGATCACCGGGGGGTGCCCACAGCCCTCGCACACCCCCGAACCCCGACCCGGCCCCTCTCTCTCCGTACTTGTTGCCCCAGCCCGGTGCCCGCAGCAGGCCCGGGCAAGGAGGAGAAGGGGAGGAGAGGAGAGGCGAGGAGAGGAGAGGCGAGGAGCAGTGTCCCCCCCGGGCTGAGGGGAGGCTGATCCGCCGGGCGTCGCGGCGGAGCGGAGCAGAGCAGAGAAGTTACTCACCGCCGCCGGCGTGAGGCAAACTCCGGGCAGCAGCACTTGGAGGAGCGGCGGCGTCTCCACCGGGCTGGGCCGGGCTGGGTTGGGCCGGGCTGGGCTGTGTGGGGCCGGTGCTGCCGCCTCCTCCGCCCCCCGCCCCGGGCCCAAGTGACAGCGGCTCGGCCAGTCCGGCGGCAGCCCCGGGGCCGGGGCC
>WEIS01073678.1:946-22234 GCA_013389965.1 Todus mexicanus | reverse complement strand
CAGCCACTAGACAAATGACAGACTCTCTCTGTTAACCCCTATCCATTTCCAAAGAAGAAGAGAAAGGGAATAAGGAAGAGAGACTTAGAGATTAAAAAAAACCCCAAACAACCTAAACTGGCTTTAATAAAAGTAGTAATAAAATTTATTATATACAAATATATACAAAGCCAATATCAAACCCAACCACCCTATGGCAATTAAGTCACCATCACCACTGATGCTGCACAGNAATATATACAAAACTAGTATGGAACCCAGCCCTCAGTGGCAATTATGTCACTGTCACCACTAATGCTGTGGGCAGGCACTGGGAAAGTCCCAGACTGGAGTCAGTGGCAGATTCAAGAGCTGGATTTGGGAAATGGATTCAGGAACTCATGGATTGGGATCGAAGACAGAATGGATAGAGTCCTCCTCAAATGCCAGCCATTGAAGAAGAGGTTTTACCTTTATGATTCCTTAGCTTTATACTGAATGTGACATTTATGAGATGGAATACCTGGTTGTCAGTTTAAGGTCACCTGTCCTGTCTGCTCCTCCCTGCAGGTGCTACCTCTTACTTTCTGCACCCACAGTGTGGTACACAAGATTTAGCAGTGAGCTTGGTCTACATACAAACACTTGGCAGTAACTGTAAACATCAGGTGTTATCAATTCTAGAAGCAGACACTGTCTGCAAAAATCTGCTGTTAACTTCAGAAAGTGCAGTTAATTAGAAGAGACTGAGCTGAAATCGCTGAACAGAATTAGTTCTGTTCTCACTCCAATCAGGGCACTCCTTTTGCTTGTGGGACCTGTTTAGTAACTGTGAAAATGCAGCAAACAAGGTGAAAGGAGGTTGTGGGGAGGTGGGTGTTGGTCAGTTCTCCCAAGAAACAAGTGATAGAGCAAGAGGAAATGGCCTTAAGTTGCACCAAGGGAAGTTTAAATTAGATATGAGGAAGAACTTCTTTACTGAATGGGGTCTCGGGCACTGGAATGGCTTGTCCAGGGAGGTGGTTTAAGTACCCATCTCTGGAGGTATTTAAGAGTCATGTATAAGTAGTGCTGAGGGACATGGTTTACTTGAGGTCTTGTCAGTGTTAGGTTAATGATCGGACTAGATAATCTTAAAGGTCTTTTCCGATCTAGGAAATCCTGTGATTCTGTAAGGCCAATGTAATATTTCATATGCCTATGAATAAGTGAAGACAAACATTTTTTCAAAAAAAAAAAAGTAAAAAGTAAATCCCGTTTGCTAGTGAGGAATGGTGATGATTGAACATCTAGTGAGGACATATCTGACAAGACAGACTGAAGCGGACTGCCATTTAACAGACAAGCCTAAATAAATGCCAAGAGGGGAAGTAGTCGTGTCGTGTAGCTACACAAAGGGAGTTGTGTTGTGTTATTTTGTTTTCCTGCTGGGATGTTTTTTTGCCCCTTGGTTTGTCTGCAAGGCAAGCAGGAATGCACCGTGATGAGCTGCCCTCTGCGCAGGCAGTGCGACACAAGAGGACCTAGCAGCAGGTCTGGCATACAGTGATTGATCCCTCCATATAGGAGGCATAATGCCTTCTGAAGCAAAATGCAGATCAAAGACTGATGATTGACAGCAATTTATGCTGCTTTTGTTTTTAATTCCTTGACTTCTGACACTTTAAGACAAGACTTTATAAAAGAAAGATGCTGTATCCTAGGGTTACACCTCCCTTCATAACAGGGAAAGCTGAAGGAGCTGTGGAGACTGATACCCAGATTTCAGATATATTAGTTTTTATTTAAATCTGAAGTTCAGAGGTTTGCAGGCATGCTGTTTCTGTTATTAAATCATTATGCACAAACTGGGGAGGGGTGGGCGGGGGAAGCCAACGATCTTGCCAGGAGTGCCTAGTGCCCTTATAAATATTTCTTACTCTCCGTAGTGTAAGGCTGGTATATTAAAAATTCTTCAAATAGCTGACCTCAACAGGTGTTTTATTTGAGCAAATAAAACAATAAATAGTAATATAATCCCCACGGAGCTGGCATTAGGCTTTGTGGGAAATGCATAAATTCCTTTACTAAATGCTGCACAAATTTAATTTCTTCATTTTTATCATTAATACCAGACCGTCCTGGAACTCTTTGCTCCTCAAGGGTGAGGTCCAAAGCCTGTTGCATAGTTACACAGGGGTTTTTTCTGTGGTTTGTGTTACGTTTTTCTCTCCTTCGTTGCTGTGGATGCTCTCAGGGGTGTCTACCAGCCAGGGCACACTGTGGAGGAGAGCAGCACAGCAAACCTTTTGCTCTGGGAGTGGGTATTTTGCCATCATGCTTGTGGGCAGATGGTGAGCAGTCTCTTTTCTGTGTGGTGCCGGGCTATGCTGTAGCGCTACATCCGTGGCCAGCTCCACTGTCAGTCCCCACAGTACAGTATAAAGCAGTAATTGTACTTTTGCTCCTTGCTTCTGGAAGATCTCATCATTTCAGGGCTGGTTTGTTTGTTTGTAGGCTGCAGATTTAGTGGCTCTATTTCACATGTTCTGGAAGGATGATGCCAATTTAGAAGGCACACTTTGCTTGTCCTGAGGTGTCCGAAGAGGGGGATGGTGAATTTCCTAAATCTTTGTGACTGCCATACAAAGCAAGATAAGGACCAGGCAGGACCCAATGTCACAATATATGTATGACCTTGGAAGTTCCCAGCCTTCCATTTTAATGGCAAAGAGCAGTCCTGAGGAAACTGTAGGTCTGAAATGTAAGTTAATTTAGTTTACTTTTTGTGTACTGCATAAAGCAGTGATGATTTATATTTTCATTTTCCTTATATGTGAGTAAACTCCACTGTTACATTAGTAAAAGTTACTGTTGCTCTTGTATTGCTATGACAAAACTGATACTAGAGGGATGTGAGCTCCAGGTCAGGTGGATCAGCAATCTCATCTAGGATAGAAAATGCTGCCTTTTTATGCTTACTATAAAGTCTGAGGTCCTACCCATTAGCAGGTGATGGCTGAACTGTGGAAACCATTAGAAAAGACCGTGAGTATATTTTATTGTTCTTATAAAGTTCATGAATTAAACCCCCTATTTTAAGCATCATTTACTGTTAACTCCTCTATTAACTATTTATGTATCTTCAGAAAGAAAATGGTCATGTAGTGATTCTCGAGGGGGTTGAACTACGCTTAAATTCTAGCTTGCAAAATCAGTTCAGCTTACTAGGAACTGAAATCTTTCCTAGATTTGAACATATTTTCCTAAGAGTATTCGAACTAGGTTTAGTTATCTTTGAGTTGTCAAACTAAAGGGTTTTGTTAAGACCACGTGAACACTGAAGTATAGTATCCCAACTATGGGCAGAGGTTTGGCAATATTAAAAATGGGGGGAAAAAGATTAAAATTTCTTTTTAATAGAGTGGGCATGAGCATAAAACATCCAAAACCCAAAACAGGGCTAAGTTTTTTTAAAAAATTCAAAACAGCGTTTGGTACAGTATCAAACATTTGTTGCTGCTCCGGTTGGCCTGGCTTACTCCCCAGTTGGATGGAATGGCATGAGCCCTACTCTCTTGGACCCGGCCCCCTGAGTCCTTCAGTTTAAAGCCCACCTCACCAGCCTAATGTCAAAGATTCCCTTGCCTCATCTAGACATGTGTATTCCATCCTTCCCTAACAGGTTATCGTCATCAAAGAATGTCCCATTGTCGTAAATCCCCAAACCCTCTTGATAGCACCAGCCATGGAGTTGACATTCATTATTCGTCTATTTCTGGCTGTCCCCTTTTCTGTAACTGGAAAATGGAGGAAAATATAACTTGAGTACCAACGTTTTTCACTTGCATCCTGGGGCTTTACAGTCTTTACAGTATGTTTTCCCAATGTTGGTTAAGAATTTTCCTTACTTTTAGATATTGTTTAGGAACTTACGAGATTAGTGATTGCACTTGTCCCTTTAATGTCATCTAGCAAGGAATAACCAGATGCTCAAACTGCAGAGGACTGCAGAAGGTAGCTCTCAGACCTGTATGAGGATGAGGTTTGGAGGGATGGTACCACTTTCAGCTGCTACAAGCAGCTTCTAGGATCAAGCTGGATCTCACTTAGGAGTGAAAGTAAACAAAACTGAAACTCTTAGCCAAAGATTTTGAGGCTGACTTTAGAAAGTTAAGTTGAGTGTAGTCATTTAGAATGACTTCTTCCTCTCATTTCCATCTCTTGAAGGTTAAGGGTAGGCAGCGTGAAGAAAAAGCTTTCAAAATCAGACAGTCCTCAGACTGGGATCTGGAATCCATGCAGTTCTCTTTGCCTGTTCATAGTGACATTAGCAGCAGGTGCAGGTGCTAAAGCATAGTTTAGGATTAGGATAATTGAGATCCCTTATGACAATAGCTTAAGCTAAAACATCTCCTAAATGCCTCTCACATACACGGGTGGGAAACTCTATATGATGAGGTATCTACTCCCAAGTCTCCTCCTTTCTGCTACTATGTCTCAGTGCAGCCAGGGAAGATGGAAGGTCTGTCATCTCCTGCATGGCCCAAGGGGCTTGTTCTCCTAAAGTAGTATTCAACTTAGCCAGATACTCCAAATATGGCACTGAAATATTAATATTTCTGCTGTGAGGCCTAAGCTTTCGTAAATGCTTTTTTTTTCACAGGGTGTAGTCTGGACTACACCTTGAAAATATTTAGCTTTGCTTTTTTGTTTTTCGAAAGCACAGCCCTCATTATTGACCAAAGCATAATTAATGAATAAACGGAATAATTCAAACTGTTCTCAATGGTCAGTTTGAAAACCAGAAAATACTTTATGCTTGAAGGCACCATGTTTAAAATCAGCAGAGTCTTCTTCCCTTTGCTTGAACAGCCAGACCAAGGTATACAAAGCCAGGTGCATATAGTGCACATCTAAACCTCCACGGTGTGGGCATGCAGATATTTGAGCACATACCTCTGGCTTTGTGTGAAGTTCAGTTGTTAGCAAGTAGCTTTAAGTGCAGCCATGTGCCTTCAGCTCCAAATGCCTAGTATTTTTCAACTGCAACAATACAATTTTTAATGCAGTGATTTGGAGTACGAAATAGAAAGTTTTAACCTGGATTTTCAAAAGAATCCTGGGAAAATCTCTGCAAGCCAAATCTGCTCCCCAGGAGGTACTTATCGTGTAAAAATGCTGACCCATTCTCTTGAATAATTAAGATTATCATACTTGTGAAGGTGTGCTTGATCACACTGCAGGAGAGATGCTTCATTGTACTGCGCACACGTAAGTATGGTTGTGTTATTTTTCCAAGAGGACAAAAAACTTAACCTAAATAAATTAAGGCTGTTTTTAAGATTGTTATACAAGGTTACCATTATATTTTAAAGTATTTGGAAAGCACAAGATAGCTAAAGTTCAAGCACTCTAAATTATAGGATGAAGAAATTGCTGAGTTATCTGTAAAAGACAGCTTTTGCAGGATAATTTGAAGGTGGAACATATTGAGCTCTGTTGGACTCAGCAAGGAGGATGAATTCCACAGTGATTCCTTCACTGAATGCCTCTTGTCACATACCCTCTTATTTATATCTTAAAGCTGTCAGCTTGGACACCTCAGTTTGTTGTAATGAAATGATCCGACAGAAGGAGTAAGACTGATTCAGGAGGGAAATCCAAAACACGTAGTCAATAAAATGCTGTTGAAAATGTTTCTTTTTCTTCTGAGTACTGTTTTCCCGATCAGATAGAAAGATCTGGTAATGTTGAAAGGCTTAGAGGGCTCCTTTCCTTCTGCTTTTTATAGTCTCCATGTGAGTATCAAATCCAATCCAACCCCCAAACAACTGGGCAGCTGAAACTGGTACAGCCCTTTTCCTACTGGGCCTGTTTTCAGGGGGAAAGTTGGGATTTACCACTGCTGTGTCACTAGCAGCATTTGATATGGAGACAGACACCTTCTCTGACCGTGCTGTTGATCGCCACGCATCACTGGTGGCTGGTCCCAAGCCTCTGTGGTTGGAAAGCAGTTGAGAAGTGTGATCACCATCGCAGGATGGTGGGGTGCATGTGTATGCACTCCTCTGTCAGTCAGCAGGCAGGTTTTCCTGGTTTCCTCACTTGGCATGGGTTTGAGTATTCCCAGGTGAATATACGAAGTGATAATTGTGTGCCAAAATAGTTGGATTTCAAGAGCAATCCTATTGTGCTTTGTCAAGAACCATAGGGCTTGAGTAGTACTCTTCACCTAAGCTTTGAAAGCTACGCTTTTCATTACTCATAACAAGAACTCCTCAGTTTGAACACTGTCAAAGCATCTTTTGCTTTAACCAAGTCTTGTTTTTGAAATACTCTAATCTTCCCTTTTAATGTTACTTTCTTTGAGTTTGATGTAGATGGGAACACCCTTGCAGAACCTCACCCCTTTTTCTTCTTATATTAATTCTGTAATCTATAATGTGTATATCTTCCATTGAATCTTTCAAACCCAGTTCTGAAATACATAATCTTCTTCACCAGTTTGTCATTCCACTTTCCCCCAGTCCTTTAAAAAATACTTGGAGGAGGAAAAGGAACAATTTCCCCCTCTCAGGATGGCAATCCACTCATTGCTTTGGGGAATAGTTTGGAATAAACAGAGTTTGCACATAGAATTTAACAAACTAAATAGTAGTCCCAAGCCTATTTTTTAATTTGGTTTGTTTTTTTTAAATTTTGTTCAGCACAAAGCTTATGATGAATCTTTTGAAATCTCTAGAGTAATTACTATCCCATAGTTGTTACTTAATTTTTGGTTGGTTACTAGCTTTTTTTTTTTTCTTCTATTTTCCAAATACCAAAGGAAATATGGTAGGTCACCCAATGGAGATTTACTTAGAAACAAATGCTTCGGCTGGAGAAATCAAGCTGATGTACACTAGTGTTGATAGAACTTGGGCTTCTTTGCCCTGAGGTTGGTGAGACCTGTAGATATTAGAGGCGCAGTTGTGACCCTCCTGACTGAGGAGGAGGCAGAACATGCTGTTACCAGATCAAAGAGAAGATTTATTCTTAAGTGCTGTTTGCAATTGCTCAGTATGCAAAGTGACTGGCTTCTATCTGAGAAGGGTTAAGCACTGGTTATGCTGATGCAGTTGAAGAAAAATGTACTTTTGCTGAATCTTGGAAATGTGCGTCTTCTGACTATCAGGACTGGTCTGCGCATCTGCTGGAGAATGTGTAGTAAACATATAACGGCTATCCACAGCCTTGCTGATGTCTTGGACTGTTTGTTCTGGTGCCACTTTGCAGGCACCAAATCCAGCCTCTCAGTGAACAGGGCAGGAGGACATTTTTGGTGTGCATAGTGACCACATGCAACTAGCATTAGTGAAAACACCCACCAAAATTCTGAGTCCTGTGCTTTGGGTCCAGCAAATGACACCCAGGGAAGCTGTCTGCTTGGGCATAGTTTGGTGGGTGGCTTGGAAGAAAAACATGGATTGTTTTCTGCATCTGAAGGTGTTTTGTTTGGTGTTGATGGAGAAAATTGAATTATATTCTAACAAAGTAGCAGTAATAGCTGAGGATTTTTGTGTTGGGGAAGGGTTGGTACAGTATGCTCATACATTCTGCTTTTCTGTTCAGAATACTAGTGTTGCTGTGGCTTTTATTTCTTCGTTTTCAAAGGAGGACATTGACAGAGAGGTTAGAAACCAGTTCTGCCTCGGTGATTCATTAAAGTAGAGCTGGAGGAAGGGAAATTGCCCCGTTCAAAGGTGTGGAGAGTGTTTTATTGTTCTGCATGTTGCTGTGAATGCCAATGATTTTGCAGCTGTGAAAAGGACTCTAATGAGTTTCAACATTTCAATGTACTTCAAATTCCCAATTGTACAAATTTAAGAAGCTTAGCAATTCAGTATCTCCTGAATAATAGCATTTATTTTGTACTCTAAATACACTCGGGGAAGTCTCAACAATATTGCAGGAAATCTTTGTAATATCGTGGCTCCTTCCCAGTGTAATAGCTTTAGAGGACCTAGTTGACTTCAGTGGAATTGGTCCTTGAAAAACCATGCACACAAAATTTTTGATTAATGAGCCCCATATTAATCATTAATCTTTTTTTTTTGGCTCAAAAAGAGGATCTCAATAGTTTTCAAAGCAGGAAGTTGTGCATGTTTTCCTAAACTGTCTTCATGATACAGTGCTTGCATTTCAACTCTATCATCTTAAATTTAAAGAAAAAATAGCCTAACTTAATTTAATTTTTTGAAAAACAAGTCCAAACTCTGAACCACTTGGTTATTAAGAGGCATGTGAAGAAACATCTAGGTAGGAATACTTCCTCTTAGAATAATAAAAGCACTGTAAAATGACCATGTAGTAAGTGTCCTTCCTGAAGGATCCCAAAGTGCTTTTGCACATTTTCTATAGTCAATGTGGGTCATTCACCCATCCCTTGAATGAAACCAGTCTTTGCTGGCTGCACTAAACAACACTTTTTATAGGAAGGAAATCACAAATAACTCTTGCATTTGAAACTCCGGGGAGAATTTGAGGTAGGCAGATCGTTATTGCCCAATTTGGAACTGAGCCAGAAGACTGTGATTAATATATCCAGGCTACGCTTTAATTGTCCCAGCGTAGTCAATGCCTTGATTTAAAATGTGCTTTGTCTCTGAATATTATTTCTTCATGTTAATTTTGGAGCCTATAGAATGGGTGGCAGGTTTAGCAGAACTGAAAAGCAGGGTGTGTTTTTTGCTTATAGGGGGATCAGCAACACTGGGACAGCACAACACAATTTTCTAAGTATATCTCAAGTGGCAGAAGCTGGTTATATATTTTGTTTTTTCTTCCAGTTTCACTGCATGACCTTCTGATTTGGTTGGCCTTCTCAAAGTATTTTCTCCACACTCTGCTATTTTGAACTCGTAAAGTATTGTTATTTCGGGTCTTAAAATCAATAGCAGAGTAAATGCAAATGGCTCTACTCTGTAACTTCACTTTCTCTGGGAATTGCTTGATCTTTCAAAAGAGTATAATATCTCAAAACACCTGTGAAAGGCAGCATAGCAGGTTAAGTTGATTTATCTATAAAAATAGGGTCATGTATCTTGAAACTTATTCTCCTTAAAAAGCAGACAAGCTGCAGAGGGTGTTGATATTTTTCTCAGTGGAGCCAACCTCATCCCCTCTCTGGCAGGTTAAGGCTGGGAAACCTCTGAATGTCAAATCCCATCCTGAGGCTACTGGATGTGCCTCCGTCTGTGACAGTCACTAATCTGCAGATCCACAACTCAGTCAACATCAGGCAGAGACATTATGCGGTGGGATCCAGAGGATATTTATTTTTCTCTTTGGGAACCTTGGAGTTTTTAAGGGATTTTGTGTAGATATGACCATCATCCATATTTAGAAGACGAGTGTTTTTCAGTGGTTTGGGGTTGGGTTTTTTTGGCACATGGCCCACAGAATACGTGTAAGAGTAGCTTGACCTCTTGATAAAGTTGAGCTGAGCGCAAATTTCTGAGTACGACAAACTATCAGTTTTGGTCCCTTAGGTTTAAAGCATTTACATGGCTTGTAAAAAACACACACACGTCCACAGTTGTATGTCTTTTACCATGAGCCACCAGGAATTGCTACAGTCACGATGGGAACTTCACAGGCAAACTCTGGAATTGCACAGGCATCCGCGTAACAGTGTTGTACGTGTACCTTTCAGTCCTGGCTCCTTCAGCAACAAATGCATTTTACCTTCTCAAAAAATGATTGAAGCTGATTTCCAAGTATTTGGTGTTTTTCTGCTTATGTCATCAACTGCAGGTATCAGTATCCGCAAGGATAAGCACTGGCATAAGAGGTGACCCTCTGATAAAACACTCCAAATTTACATGATAAAGAAGCTTGCTCTCATTCTGGTTCTTTGACCTATTGGTGCAATATTAGGTAGCTGAGGCTTTAAGATGTTCAGCTTATAAGCCTTCAGCTTGTCTCTTCAGTAAAACTTGTTTGAAAACAAGTTGCAAATACAGCACCTGCGAGAGGTAATCCAGAAGTCTGAAGTGGTCAGTATTCAAGTTCCTTTCTTTAACACCATCTTCCTAGCTTTAAAAGAAGATTCTAAAGCTGAAGCAAAATGGCTGAGATCATTTAAGGACCAACATAAGAGCCAGATGCAGCTTTCAGTGTCCTAGGAGACTCACGCCACTCCCTGTATGCCCTGCTGCAGATTCTGCTTTGCCTTTAATTCCCAACCATCCACTACATCCAAAACATCTTCTTGTAATTCCTTTCTAGTCTGGGACTCAAAAGAATGCCTATGTATCTTGTCTCACCGTTTTATTACTGCAATAAGTTCTTAAGAGTTGCTTATGATTTATAAGTGAGAAAGGATAATAAGATCCTTCATTTGTTGGATTGATACGTCCATCACTTTTTAGGAATGGTGTATACACATATACAAATAAATGTAAAATATGATTACATGTGTTATATTTAGTCACACAAGCATGCCACCAGCTAAGCATATTAAGTGGCTCTGGATGGGGATACCTTCTTTGTATACACAGTCACTCACACATATGTATGGATAATTGCAGATGTGCCTCGTTTGGAAGTCTGACTGTAGTCTTGTGTGTCTTCACACATAGACATCTGTTTACCCAGATCTTCAAAATTGAAAGTGTGCTTAAACTAGAATGCACTTTTATGTGTATAATATATTTTGTTCTTACATATGTAATATACAGCTGTACTTATGTACTTACACACGTCATTCCCATACATATACACACAGGTACACACATATACATATATACTTTAGTCATAGTTGAAATACTGCATAGACATAAGAAGAATAGATAAGCATGAGCCACAGAAATCTTAATATTGGAATGATAGTGCTTTTTCTCAAAGGTCAGCTTAGTACAACACAGCAAATTGTTCATACACAAGCAGCCACAGTTGGTTGTATGCTAGACAGAGTGGCCAAGTCCAGATTTCTGGAAACAGAAGGAAAGAAAGCTAGAGGGCTTGGAGCATTTCCTTCATCTTCTCTTCCTCCTCACAGGGACTGCTGGCATATACTTGGTTTCAAGCATTGTGCCCTATCTTGAATTTCAACTTGTAGTATCTTTCAATCTCTGTTATACCATTCTCTTATATCATCTTGTGCCATTTCTGTACAGTTTGGCTTCTGGTCTCTCAGTTACACAGGAGCCAAACTGCATGAACTTTTCAGAGGTAGCAACGCCTCTGAGCTTGTCCTCACTGCCATGTGAATAGCCTTGTACTGCAGAACTCCTGTCCAGCCACCCCAGTTGTGCCGCACCAGCTGTCTGCAGACAACTGCATCTGTGCATCTGTTATTCCATTTCAAATGCCAGACATCTTTGCTTAATGACCTTCTCAGAGCTCTTCATTCCTACCAGAAGAACAGCACACGTGCAGTTTCACATCAGTTTCTTGAGCGGGAAATTATTTTTTCTCTCCACAGTAGGACCAGGTTATGACTTGTGGCTCAAGAAAATTTGCTTTATAGCTCTTTCTTGTTCCTTAAATGGTTAGAACTGGCCAAGTTGTTCACCTTGGTATACAAATTCTAATTTCAGAGTGGTTTTCTGCTTCCTTCTGTGGAAAATTGTTGACTTCTCTATGTGAATATGCAACTGGAAACATTTGTTGGCTTGGAAAACTTGAGACAGCGTTCACTACTTAGATAACTGCACGCTACTAGCTGATGTGAAAGGCAGAAGGAACTAATGAAAGATTTGTAGGAGTGGTCTCTTGAAGAACTCAACGTTTTCTTGGGTTGGAAGTAGGAGAGTTCCGGTGTGTTGCCCCACATCTTGTGCTGAGGCTGTGTTCTCTGCAGATAGAAAAGCACAATAGAATTCCCACTACTCTCTGATTTCATCAACTGGCAAGAAAATAACTATGTTTCTCTTGCTGGTCTCTTATCCTCATTTTCCCCACAATGTTATCGAGTTTTAGGAGCATCTACTACCCTCCCCTGGCTTTCCTCAAATTTCTAGCTAATTGATTGTGCCACTCAGATGACTATTTTCTGCCTATGCAAAGCGTAACGTACCCTTAAATAATGCTTTCTTTCCCAGGGCTGCTGCAGTTTTTTGCATCAGACACAGGAAGCTTTGATGCTTTGCTCGTCTCCCTCTCCCAAGCAGGCTATGAAGAATGACAGGTGCTTGGCCTCTCTTCCCTATGTTGTCCATATGGAGACTAATGTGTTTCCTCTTCTGATGCTTGTCCAGTGGCCACTATGGGTTATTAATTTGCTTATGTCATTGCTGTTTTTTCTTGTTCATTAGTTGTAGCCTTTGCTGCTCCCCTGGAGCTGATCATAGCCCCAGGTTAGCTGAGGTCAGAGCAGGGAGGGAGCTGGTCCCACACCTCCCAGGCTACCTGCTGTCTAGGCTCTGCTTTTTAAGATTGACTGCAGATGTGAGGCAGTGGACTTCCCTGGCAACAAAAACAAGGTGGGACAGTGCCAGCACTGGTGAAACTGCAACCTGGACAGCGTGGGACTGTGCCTGGTTTTGCTAAGCAGGATTTTAGCCCCATCATTAACCTGTTTCCATTGCTTTCCTGGTATTGGCCCCTAATTTCAACTTCATTTAGCAGAACAATCTCATGACAGACCAGGAGTTGTTCTGATGAGCACTGAGGAGAGCACAGACAGCTCAGCTGCTTCTGTGCAAGAGGATTCAGCAGTGATAATCACAGCAATTTCACCCTACCACTTTATTCTATTTTAATATCTTTTAAAATAAAACAAAGTTTCATTTTCTTCACTTATTTCCTCATTTTCATCTGTAGAGGTGGAAATTGAGTATTTCAAGGCCTTTGTGCTAACCATCCCCTGGGACCTGTTGACTCAGCACTAGGAATTCCACACACAGGAAGAAATGTAGTATTGCTCTGTCTGTCATGCTTCTGATCAATAATCTGATCATCCCTTGTCACATTTGAAATATGACTTGCTTGCTTTTTTATATCTGATCCATCTAGGAAAAGTCTAAGTATCTCTGGAGTGTCTCTTTTGTGAGTTGTACCTGATCTTAAATGGAAACAGTAATTTTGTCTGTGTTAAATACGTATTTCTTAAAATAAACCTGTCATGGCTGTGTTTTATGGTGGGTTTTGTTTTCTTTAAGCAGTATCTGTGTGGATTTTTCCTTAAGTTTCTATAGTAGTTAAAAGAATCCAGACTCCCTGAAAACTGATGCATCCTCAAGGACTAGTAGGTTTCAATTTCTGGCACGTGCATCAAGATGAATAACTGTTCGCTAGCAGTTTGTATGGACTCAGGCTAAGTAGACCTCAACCTTTATCCCAACAGGAATTCCCAGACAAGAAAATTCTGACTTCATTTGTGGTTTATAGGAAGTAACATAAAACATGACAAAAGAAAGCATTCCATTTTCTTCACAAGAAATCACATGGGATCTGTGTGCTGCTAGAATTCACCTTTGGGTCAATAGGTCAAATATTAAAAAACATTACACTGTCCCAAAAAGTCCTCTTAAAGCTTCTAATGCTTTCCCAGTGCTGATAATTTACTACCGTTAATAGCTACAGTCTTTTTCCAGTGCAAGTGTAGACAGTTAAATACTAAGGCTTTGAATTTTATGTGGAAAAAATCTGAGTTTCCTGACTTATCCCCAACCTAGAGAAGCTTCTGTTGAGAAACGTATAGGTTCCTAATGATCTACATATAGATGCAGTATTGATAATAATTTAACCCTGTGTGGTTATGTAGCATTTGAAATCTATGGAGTCTACTAAGTATTTCCTATTTGTGTATATTAAGTTTTTCCAAATGCCAAATAATCATAGGAATTCATGATAATGAGATGGTTTTTGTGCATATTTCTAAGATTTTTTTTTAAAAAGCACTTAAGCTATTAATTTAATTTTATTGATTTAGTGCATATGGCATTGTAGCTCAAATTAGTTTCCTTTCCCCCGTTATTGATAATGGAAAGTTTAAACTGTGGCCTGGTTACATGCTATGTCCTCTGTAAAGCAAATAATATCTTCTGTGACCTCTTACTTCTCTGTTTGTAGAAGCATATAAAAAAGTACTTACAAATGCACCCTTTCTGTGAGACAGTATCATGTAAACCACAATTCACTGAGAATGCAAATAGCAGGAGCTAAATTGCGAGATTCATTGACTCTGTGCAGGAGCAAAAGACTTGACTCCTGTCTAAATATTGGTAAGAAAGTCCTTGAAAGTAAACATCAATCAGCATGTCATTAACCTAGAATAACATAAAGCAAATAAAAATACTTAATGCAATATTGTCTAAGGTGCAATAGGACGCTGCATCTTAAATTCACTGGGACACAGTCAATGACAAATGAAAATAAATAAATAAGATGTTCATCTTGGATTGCAGCTCATCTGGCAAATCAGCCTTTTGCTTCCAGGGGTCATCAGTGAGTTTGAAATTTAGGGTTCATGTCTAGGAGATTATGTAGCATTTTCAGAAATTGTTATGGACACCCTTCAGATAATCTGAAGTAATCAATTGATTCTTAACAGCAATGTAAATAGCAAAGTGGTCATTAAAGCAATTTGAAAGAGAATATGGAGGCAACTGAACGCCTTCAAAGTTAAAGTGATACAATGATTTCTGCCAAAATTCAACTACATTTTTTGCTGCAAGTTGGAAAATGTGGAAATTTGTTTCTACAAAAACTAAAGAGTTTAAAAATCTCACCTCATAATGGCAAAATTGTGAAAAATAAGAGTTTATTTCAATCTATGATAGTTCTGGTTATGATTGTATTTTATGGAAATAAAAGGAGGTACAATGTATCTTATGCAATAATATGAAGGCAATGGCCGTATCTACTACCGTCCATATTTGTCACAGAAGACAAAGGGTAAATGAAATCATCACTGACAGATGAAATACATGATGGAAGATTCTACAGCAGCTCCACGCTGGACAGACTAATAACAATTTAGTTCCAGCAATATTTAGCTATGGCAAATGCTGTGTTGTCCATGATCAAACTTAATTAAAAGAAAGCTGAGTCCAGTTTACACAGCATGGCACAACACGCTGAGAGTTTGCACAATGAGAAGAAATCCTAGATGCATATAAACCATGAACTCTTTTCAAAGTTTATGGGTTTAATTAAAACAGTACTTCTAAATAGTGTTTCACTGTGGAGCTGATACAGGTATTTGTGACAAATAATTTCCTGCAATGCTTTTGTTCTTTTTTTCTTCATAGGTCATGGGGTTTAGGAATTTCCTTGTTTGCACTTTTTGGACAAAATTTAGTAGAGCAAATTTTAGCTTACGCCTCGTTTAAGAAGTGCAGAATGTTTCAGTGACGGCACAGTAAGGCTGTGTACCTGAGCCATATCTCTCTTCTCTGATTAGCAGATCCCAGGCAAAGGATTTCTAATGACAAGAGTTCCTTTCCTGGATCATAATAAAGCCCAGAAGTGCTTAAATTTCCTTATGCAAGTAACAATAAAATACTGCTGAAAATCAATGGGAAAATGCTTTTCTTCAGAATAGCACTCAGAAGTGTTTTCTGTTTTCGGTGCAAGACCACAGTGTCTTTTCAGAAAATGTCCTTGTTGTTATTAATAGGCTTTCAACATGACTTGTTGACAGTCAAGCTTATACAGAAAAAGTATGCTGCAAGTTTAGTTTCAGCTATATTTGTAATGTTTGATTGATTTGGTTTAATTATTGCTGTACAATAGTTGCATAATTAAGCTAAGACTGAATCTCCTGCAGTGCTATAGAAAAAACACTTTGCTAATAAATTTTCAACCATCATAGTATAAGTCAGGTAGGGTTGGATACAGAAGAAAGATAATTTATGAAATATGTAGTCAGCATTAAGTCAAAAAGTCACAGTAACTACAGTGAAGTAGATGTACCAGGGTGAAAGAGTGTTTAGGTAATAGAGCCTTTGGAAGGCCATCAAACAACAAACAGATTATTTTGAAGATACCTAAGACAAAATTAGCTATTTTGAATATTTTCACTCTACTCTTTTGTATTTACCCTTTGAAACCTTCCGTGTTTAGATGCAGTCTTGGTTGCGGAGGTAACTGGCGCTTCCAGCAGTGCCTGCTGCAAGAGCCCTGGAATGACTCTTCACAAGGCACCCAGCATTGCTTTTACCAGTTTCCGTCTGCTGTATCTGTTGGATTATCAGTACTTAGTGCACTAATAAAATCAATGTAAAGTTCAGCCTTTCTGTACAGTCCTGTAAGCCTTTTGGTGTGCTGCTCAACAAGAGAGTGAAACCAGCCAGGGATCAATATTTAACTGGCCATTGATTTAGCTGTCTACAGTGTTAAAAATGTGCCCACACAAAGGTAAGCAAATAAACCGGTCAAAAGGAGCCCTGGCAGCTGCGCTTGATTCAATCTGTTCACCTTGTGTTATTGCAATGATGGCTCCAAATATGTCATTAACAGTTCTGAAAGGCTGTACCGTCTGCACCATTGCTATGGCAAATGTTTCCTGTGGGTTTGTTAGTTTGTTACTTCGTTTTGTAAAAGAAACCATAATTTGAAAAATCTTAGAAAGCAAGGGCTACTATCACTTAATTCAAATCACTGTATCTTTGTTGATTTGAAGGACACCGCATGGATTTACGTGGACAAGATCCTAGTCCCCAACCAGGGCACAGAACCCCTCCCTCCTGGCCCTGCTGAGAAGGAGGAAAAGGACTTCCTGCCATCACTTCTCTGGTGCCAGGAGGTGGTGGAGTTTGGGGTGACTTTCTTTTAGCTCCCATACCACCAGCCCATATTCATCCTATCTGACTGTAAGAGCTAAGTTAGAAGCATCCTGCGGTGCTTGGATAGGTCAGTGAAGAGAGAACCTCTCCAAATAGTACTTGCAAACATTAGATATTATATCTGAAGTTAAACATCTGAATTACAAATTCATTAGCTTACCTGAAAACCAAGCTTCTTTCACATATGTGCAAAAATATGCTTCATTAATGTGAAAAAGTAGCAGAAATAAATGGAGAAACAATAGACATTTGGGGGCAGGCAAGAGAAGGGAAATTTTTTGATCATATTTTTGGTGCATGAATCCAATCAAATGCGTATCAAATCAACTTTCAAATGACTGTCTATTTCTGATGTCCTGGAAAGTTCCCATGATCTGCAGTACTAACAAAGTAAATATTAAATAATAAAACAACAAGAAGAGATATTGAAAATGAATCTACTGAGTATTACATGCTTCCTCTAAATTGTATTTAAGCTCAGTGGTGTGTATAGAATTGAGTTTAGAAATAATCTAATAAACCAATATGAATCTGATGCTACCATACAACTACAGTTTTCAAAATACTGAGAAAACCTGGGAGAATTCATGAAATGGCATATAAATGTTTCCATATAAATGATCTTGTTTCATATAAATGGTTCCACATAAATGGCTTTTCCATTAAAAGCATAACTATTTTTATGTTGAGGGGAGACAGAAGTTCAACCCAGATATTTAAAGGAGAGAAGTCACATACATAGCCTGAAGATCTGGGCAGTGACCGTTAGGCAGAGATGAACTAGTTTGGGGAAGATACTAACTGAGGATGGTTGGAACATGGTTCTGAAATGTTCAGAAAAACAGGACCATGCTTCGAAAGGTAAACTGTAATATTAGCCTGTGTCAACGTTAGTGTGATGAAGTTCCAATTTATTAAAGAGAAGCATATGATCTATTAATATAAATACTGGTTATATCTTTGAAAAAAGTAGTTAAGAGTCTCATATCAATCCATGCATAAAATTATATTCCCAGAATTAGTTTGAGAGATGGAAGAAGGGAATGTTTGAACTAATAATAATTGCTTAGCTTCCTAGAGCAAGCAGCATCAAGGAGAAATAATTTAGGCTGAATAAAATGAATTGGTTTACAGGGTTCTCACATAAACCAAACACACTCATTTTCCAGCCCAGCTGAGACTGTAGGAGGCTTGAGTTCCTTTTCAGGAAAAATAGTGCATCCAAAACCTGCCACCCCTCCCTACACGTCTTTGAAGAATGCATTACTAAATGTACTACGCAAAGAGACTCAGCCTCTTGCGCCAGCAGGAATTGTTCTTTCAGCTTTTCATGTATTGCTTCCAAAGATTGTCGCAAGATGGGAGGGAAAATCCCATCTGAGCATTGTCCTTTCTTTCAAAAGTGGCTGGGAGGGTCCAGGAAAGCAAACAGCAAACTTTTGAGGTGCAGCACACCCTCCACTGGGTTTTATCCATTTCAGATGCTCCTGGTGTAGTGCATTTCAAATCCACTGCATTATAAACATCTTTTGCCTCCTTGGCACAGACATTAGGAGCTGAGTGACTGGCCCAGTTCTTGCTAAAAGGCAGTGACAAAATTTCTGACCCTTTCCCCAGTGGAGCTGCTTCTGACTGCTGAACTCCAGAGCCTTACAGCAGTGCACCTGCTGCTGGATGCTGGAAATGCTCTAAGCTAAATGAAAAATTGGGTTTGACCTGCTGCTAGTTTGCAGTATTCACAATTTTAACCTTCCTAGCAGTCTTTTTGATGAGTTTGGGAGTGTCTATCATGTACAACCCCCAGCCAGAATGATTTAACTACAACATACGCATGCAGCTGGTGCCCTTGGAGCCCTCAGGACAGAGCAACTAGGGTATTTGGGATATAACAGTGGTAAAACAGGCTGCGGTGGGAGGAAAGGGAGTAGCAAAAAGCCCCATGGGAGCAAAGGGAGTTGCAAAATTCCTGTGCTTGTCGTGAGAGGAGCTTTGATTGACCTAATTTCTTTTTTGTTGTTGGCCCATTCTGTGGCACTCTCTGTACCCGTGCAGACTGGCACACAACAGGACCCTAGAGTGAACCTGGTCTAGGATGTGAGACTGTGTCAGGATTTCAGAGGTCTGGGGCTGACTGACTAGTTAGCTTTATGAAAGGCTAGGAGCTTGTGGGTTGCTTGGACTTACGGTTCTGGTTAGGCCCATCTTGTCAACAAATAGGCACAATCTGAACAGTAGGACACTTGCCTTTCACACTGAAAGGCTCAGCAGTTAGACTGGGCTGAGGAAGTGAGTCTGTCACACAGGAGCTCTGGGAATCTGGGTTGAAAAGTCTTGGGCAAAACAAGGAGCGTGTGTCAGCACCTTCATGCTGCAGAGAGGATCTCTGCAGAACTGAAAAAGATCATGAGGAGCCGTAGTGCCAGAGACTGGGATAGCAGCCTGAGCCTGAGAAACAGGGGCTTGTCCGCGGAGGTGACTGTGGGTTCTGGTTGTGCAGTAGCAGGGCACCCGGACTCTTCACTGCTCCTGTAAAGCCTACTCAGCTCCAGGCTTCACCACAAGGAAGGCATTTCATCTTGTGGTGTGAGATATGGCTTCTGTGGGGTGATGTTTCTCTGTGAAGGAAAGGAGTATTTCTCTAAATGTTGTATTTATATAGTAAGGAAAAATAGCGTGGAATTTTTTTCCTTCTTTAGAAAACGCTGTTGTGTTGTGGAGGTAGTATGAGTGGCCTCACCTGTCTCTCTGCTAGCAGCTCTTGTTTATCATGTTGATAATGGATAGGCTTACTAAATCCTTGTGAGAGAGTGACAGTAGCCTCCTAGTCTTTCATTCATCCTCAGAGTGTAGCTAAACTTTCCATGGATATTTAAAACAACGGCATTTAAGCTCTAACACAGTTAGAAGTCTTGTGGGCTCCTACTCCAGAAGTGAGACTCATTGGCTGCAGTTCTTATTTTATTTATTTGCCCCAGCTTGAAAACTGAATAGTGAAAAGTTCTCATTTTAGTATTCTGCGGTTCTAAATTGCTTCAGTGAAACCAAAAGCTCTTGAGTGCTTACTGATGCATAACTGATTTTTCTTATTAGTCTGTCCTTTGGATATGGGGATCTCATCTGCATATTTTTTCTAAATATTGACAAGAAACGTCAGTCCCTAAGCACTGATTGGTTGAGTAATCAAAGTCCTTAGCCAATGAATAGGTAGAGGTTTGCATAATAATGTGATTATTTCTGAAAAGCTGTGCCTATTGCAATTGCCGACCTTTCTGCTTTGATTTGCTTCTCTAATGCCTCTACTTTATCTACCTCCATTGCTCACATTTTCAAAGTACTTAGTAACAATGAAGATGCTTCCTGACTTCTATATCTTTCCTTTTTCTTTTTTTTCCTTTTTTTTTTTTTGTGGCCTCTGTGTGTGTGGAAAAAAAAAAAAGTAACAAGTGATAAAAATTAAATAGTATGCACATAGCAAAGGGGGAAAATGTGGAAAAAAAATAGAAAGAAAATGTTTGGAAGTTTCGTTTGTTTTTCCCAAAGCAAAAGTGTGATCTGAAGCTCATACTCATTTTTTTTCTTGTCTACCTTCCCTCCAGGACTGTGTATAATTTTCCTTGCGTTGTCAATACTGTTCCAGTTCTGATCCCTCATTAATATCTTTTGATTGTTGAGGAGGAACTAGCTTTTGGATCTATATGAATGCAAATTGAAGTGAGAGAAGGGAAGATGACTGCAAGGAAAGATAACTGGAAAGGGAAAGAATGTTTTTCTAGATTTGGGGGTTGTTAACTTCAGCTCAATTTGCAATAAGTTCACTGTTTCTTCTGCCCCTTACTGTAAGGCGTGGTAATAACTGGATATATTTTTATGAACAGCAGCTTGAAAATGTGCCTATTTGCCCTTTTATTTCTGTTTTGTAAGATAGTGGGGAATTCAACCTGCATGGTAATGTGTTGTTTTGTGGGGTAATGGATATGGAGATGCAGAGCTTGAATGCAATGGGCATTAAAAGGTATGTACAAAGGCAAGTGCGCACAACTCTGAGGTCAGAATAGAAATTATGCAGTAAAACAGTATTACATGCCTCCTGATTTTAGACCCTTTGGGGTTTCCATTTGCAGCTTTTATTCGCATCCAAAAGGGCTAAAATTTCCCTTGAGACTGGGTTAAGGGAAGCTGAAAACTTTCTTTGACTTCTGATTCTCATGTTTAGTTCTGCTAGACTTTACTTAGTCATTCTTGTCCCTGCAAAGATGAAGTGTGTGAATCACAGTTTAAAATGATTTCTGGTTCCGTTTTCAAGGCCTTGAATATACATGGCAGTGATAGAGCAGATATCTTGGTTCTGTCCTGTCCCCATACATCTTCTAGAAATGGGATGTTTGATTCTTTGTGTTTGACAAGACACATCTGCACTGTTTAATGGAGTGTAATTTGAAACTAGTTTAGTTAAACCAGGGCAGATGGCTGCAGGACTTGTGTGTAATTTCTTAAGTATAAGGTTGTGGTACTGCGGTACTGCTACAAGATTATTAATCTGTTTTTAGGACAT
>WEIS01073677.1:0-31856 GCA_013389965.1 Todus mexicanus | reverse complement strand
CTCTTTCATCCAGGCAGTTGTCCCATTTCTGGGTTCTGTAGGCATGCTGTTGAATTTTGAAGCAATGGGTGAGGTGCATGGGGTTGACCAGGGCTCAGAGCTTGTATCTCTTCCATTCTATAACAATGACTTTTCCCTTTCCCTTTCCGCTATCTTGTAGGTATTCCTCTTCCTTATGCATATTTACACCTTCTGTGAAGACCCGGTGTAGCAACAAGTGCTCAAACCATCAACTGTTTGGGTTTTGAGTTTTGTTCAGCTTTGCTTTTTCTTCCATTTTGCTCTTGGATCTTTTTTGGCAGCTTTTTCCCCCCCTCCTCTTTTTAATTTTTATTTATTTATTTATTTTATTTTTAAAAATTATTTAATCAGCAGTAAAAACTTTGAAAAACCCCAACCTCTGCAAACAGCCTGCCTGGTGGCCTGACTTCTTCTGCTGGGGGAGCTCTACTGTGGGCAGCAGTGGGGAGGCTTGACTATCTCTCCAGCCTTCCCGTGACCTGAGTGCTGGGGCTGCAGGTGCTTCCTAGATGAGCAGGCAGGACGCAGTGGGAGGAGGTGCAGTGTGTCCTTGCCTCTGCAGTTACCTTGTCACATCAGTTTTCTTTCCTATCCCCTTTAAAGCCAGGTGATCTTGGAGCATCAGTGACTGAGATGGTGCCTGGCCTCTACTCAGAGTTGATGAATGTATCAGAATGATCTCTTGCCCCAATGAGTTTGCTAGACTATCTCCCCCAGGCCTGCTGGAGGATACATTACACTGAGAAGAAGGTGCTCCAAATCCAGTTTCTTGCTGGGAAGTGCTTGATATCTTCTGTGTCTTTTGCCTTAACACTTGTTCTGATTTCTCCTTCCTGTGCAGGTGTGAACTACGTGCATCAGTTTTGCGTTGGTGCAGCCAAGGGGGTGCTGAGCCCTTTTGTGCTCCAGGAGATCATCATGGAAGCTCTACAGAGGCTCAACCCTGCCCATGTGCACAATCATCTGCGCACCCCAGCCTTCCACCAGCTGGTGCAGAGGTGCCAGCAGGCCTACATGCAGGTAATGTGTGGCCTGTTTTCTGCCTGCCCAAGCTGCCAGGCCGCTGCCTGCCTTGCCGGTACTGCCTGCGTGTGTGTGCGCAGAGGGGAAGGGCCTTGGGTACTGGTAGCTGAACTGGTCCGTTGCCTTACAAATCCCTCTCACTCAGCAGGGACTAGAATAGCCATCACTTGCCTCTATGGAGGCTGCATATAAAGGACCTCATTGTACTGCTTTTTCCATGGCCTCTCACCTCCTGCGCTCACCACAAAGCATGGAATGGTTCTGTGTTCCCTGTCCTCTTTCTTCATCCAAATGCTACCTCTGCCTTTTAACTTCTGTATTTTTTCTTTGCTGTATTTTCAAACCCCTTGTCCATCTCTGTTCCTAGCCTACCTTTTTTTTTCTTCTTTCCTTGTCTGTAGTCTGTCTTCTCCTTGTCATGAAGGCCTGGCCTGGCTGTCTGGTGTGCCAGTGCTGTCACTAGGAATGGAAGTGGTTGGTCAGCTATCAGCACACACGAGATACCTCAGGATTTATTGCAACCAGGACAAGTGTGTTTCAGTGAGCCAGCTGAAATACCAGAGCTGCCCGTTCCTTGAAGTAGTATAAATGGGACACCCTGCATGTATCTGCTTCTGTTGGATAAATGACTGGAAGGGTGATTCTGTAGACGTACTGTCCAGGCTGGGTTAGCTGTCCTGTCACCTAGGTGGTATTTTTGAGAAATGACAGCTTCTTCACTTTAAGCTCTTTTTCTGAGCTGCATTCGGGAAATAGAGTTCTCAAAAGCTGGACCTGCATTTTTGGGGCCTTAGTTGGGAAGCTGTTGGAAGTGACAGCGCTAAGCCTAGAGATATTTCACAGCAACCTAGCGTAAAACCTGCCTCCTTCCGTGCCCCTCAGCAAAGGAGGTGTCCAATGAACATGCCGGGTCCCCATGTATAACCTGCAGAGTGAATGGTGTCGGGGTAGGTGCTGGTGTGGGGTGAGGTAGTGTAATCTGGGCCTTTTGTGCTGTGCTATGGCACAGCTTGGTGGTCATGAAGGAGGGAACACCTGCTGATGCTGTGTGCTGCATTTAGGTGCTCTGAGGGGACACTTGCTTTGGCCACGTTAGGATGTAAGATCCAACACTGCTGTCTTTCGAGCTGGCTCTCCTCTGTCAGAGCCTCTGAGTCTCGTGGCCTCTCATGGGGTAACAGGATCATGTGACATACCAGCCTGGGAGCTTCTGAGTCCTCTGAGTGTCACCAGCGTGAGGGTGATGAGCAGATACCTTACAGCTCTTTCCCTGTTCCCATCCAGTACATCCATCATCGGCTGATCCATCTCACTCCAGCTGACTACGATGACTTTGTGAATGCCATCCGCAGCGCCAGAAGCGCCTTCTGCCTGACTCCCATGGGCATGATGCAGTTCAATGATATTCTCCAGAACCTAAAGCGCAGCAAGCAGACAAAGGAGCTGTGGCAAAGGGTTTCTCTGGAAATGACCACCTTCTCGCCGTGACAGTGGGCAGAACTCCACGGACACACGACCCTTTGCCCCATATAGTTGTAGTTCCATTTGCACCATCCTTCCTTCTGGTGTCTTTTTTTTTTTTTTAGTTTTAACTTGTTGGAAACCACTGATCTGATGTATTTATACCATGACATTCCTCTCCAGCACTGTTGCGTGTTGGCGCTCTGCTTCGCTCGCTCTTCCTCCTCCTCCTCGGTGGGCTGCAGGCTTCAGAAGCATCAGGAAAAAGAAGGAAGTTGAGCTGGCTGCCCTGTGGTGTAGTCACTGCTTTTTTCCCTGAGCCCCTGGAGGCTGTCTTGCGAGCAGTTTGCAGTGTGATTACGCACGTGTTCGAGGGGTGGGGGATTCTGTCTTAAATATTTATTTTGGCATTTATAAATATGTAAACTTTTTTTTTTTTTTTTGTACGGGCTTCTCTTACTCCACACACCATCTCCTGTCGGGAGAGGCTGGGACTGCTGCGCACAGCCAGTGCTCCCTCCATTCCTTTC
Organism: Todus mexicanus; assembly: GCA_013389965.1. Taxonomy (NCBI): domain Eukaryota; kingdom Metazoa; phylum Chordata; class Aves; order Coraciiformes; family Todidae; genus Todus; species Todus mexicanus. The sequence goes on along the minus strand of WEIS01073677.1, from coordinate 28,821 downwards.
AGCACCTCCTGTTGAGAGAAGCTGGGACTGGAGTAGCAGGGCCAGGGCCTCCTCTGTGGCTTTCCTGCAGCAGCTGCTGAGGGCAGAGGCTGGAGCTTGGGCAGTCAGTGCCTGACTGTGCTGAGCTGCCTGGAGACTGCCAGAAGTGCTTGGGCTCTTTCTCAGGAGTGTCCCTCTCTGGGCACTGCTGGCTCATGGGGTGTTTTGATCTTGGTTGTTCCGAGTTGTACAATCATGTTTCTTTTGGCTGGGTATTTCTCTCCTGTAATCAGTTTCTTATCCCTTGTCTCTACTCGTTTCCTGATTAAACACTCGTTTTCTTAGACTGACTCTCTCTTCTCTCCGCTATCATGTTGACAGTCTGGTGGAGCTGGCCAGCTGTGAGCCCTGGTGGGTGGCTGTCCTGGCTTGGGGAACAGCAGTGCAGCACAAGGCAGGTGGCCAGGGCTTTTATACAAGCTCTGAGCCAAAGGCTTCTTGCCTGGCACCGCTCTGAGAGCGACGTGTCTCTGCAGAGGCTGAGGTATGTGCAGACTGCACTATTAATGGGGGTCAGAGGAGTTGGTGGTGAGCCTGGGATGTTCTGCCTACCCTTCTGCCAGCCACCAGGTTACTTTTCTGGGCTTGACACTGGTGATACCGTGTGGTAATGCAGAGCTTTGTATTTCCAAGCTCGTGCAAAGCAGTAGCTGCTCACCCTTGGTGTAATTATTAAGGTGGCCAGTGATCTGCTCCCATGCGCTTGGAGAGATGTTTGATGGACTATGCAAGATATCCCAGAGGGACAGTATTGCAGAAAATGAATTTTAGAAAGCTTTTATTTTTATGCCAAGGACATTTAAAAGTCTGCCATTTTTAAGCGTGCAAGCACATAAATTTCAGGGCTTTTAGAACTGGAAGCCAGATAATTGATGGATGTTAAGAATCCAATTTCTTAGTAGTAATATATTTTGCTTCTTGCTTGGGTTTAGCCAGTGACAATGAGGAGCTTTTAACTTCTGCAAGCTAGAAATATGTGCCTTTTTGTATTTGATATTTGCAATGATACTCCTGAAAATTTAACTAACTCATAGGCGTAGGTCAAAACAGATGAACAGGCTCCTCCGATTTGACTTTGTGTGTTGCACAGGCCAATGTGACTGGGGTTCCTCTACTTCTGAGTGTGCAACAGTAACTGTTTGAAGATCTCCTTGTATTCCTCCATAAGTTGTCTAGTTACATGCTAATTATACGTGCTGATATTTGTAAGAGTGTGTTACATTTTGTGGTCTTTAAACTAAACTCCATGTTGATTTCCAGCTGCCTGTTACTGGGTGAAACTGGATTTGACTGGAGAACACAGCCTGATCTCTGGAAGGTTTGGGTTCCTGGAGCACTTTCTGTGCTCTCTGGTTCTTGCATGTTCAGAACTGGGAAAGGAGTTTGGGGAAAAAAGAGTTTGCTGTTAAAGTCTAACCTTTTCCTTTGTACTACGTACAGGAGAAAATTAGGGAAGGGATCATCTAGAAGGAAAGCAGCATAAGGAAAATGGGCAAAAGAGCTGAATCTGGTAAATATCAGGAGCAGAAGTGTCTGTTACTGCTTTGAGGATTTGGACATTGGGAAGTGAAATGGCAGAGCCTCATCTGTAATGTCTGTTAGAAGACTACACTTAGACCCTGAGCAGGCAAGTTTGTGTGGGGTTTTTGTTTTGGGTTTTGTTTTTTTTTACTGTAATTAGAAAACACCAGGAGCAAGAGGACACTGTCACCGGCATCTTTGTTTTGGGAAAATACCAATGGAGCTGCTTATCTTGAGGTTAGAGTGAACCTTATTTGGAAGTGTACTTGCTTTCATTCTGCATAGTCCTTACAAAGACCATAGGAGAAAAGAAATCACAATGCCCATTACCTTTCACTTGCTCGGAGCTTTCTCTCTGTGGTTATTTTACCCATTCTCGTCCTCACGCAGATAGAGCTGCTTCCATATGACAAACCCTGCCAGAGCTGTCTTCCTTCAGCTGCAGAACCCCCACAGAGGAAGCAGCCAGGGAATCTCACCTCAGGCTGGCACTGACGTTGGCAAGCAGCTCAGTGGTATGAGGCACAGGGCAGCAGGCACAAAGTCTTTTCTCTGCAGAGAGTCCTCAGAGTTAGCAGAGAGAGATGGGAGCTGTGTGGAGGTGCTGAACACACATTTATTCAGAGCTTCCAGAGCACACTTTCAGTCCTGGATCTCTGTGTGTGTTAGTGTGGTGCTGGTGTATCCTGTGGAAATGTATCCAAGCAAAGGCGGGAGAACGTGAGACAGGAGATGCTTTTTCTTGTCACGTGTCTGGGAAGTTCTTAAGGTATTTTTCCTTTCCAAGAGGCAGTATGAGCCCTGGTGGCCCCAGAAGCATTCATCTACTATTAAAGTAGAAAAATTATTACCAGGTGCAGTCCTGATAGTTTGGTCACTGTTCCAGGAATAGGGAAAATACCGAGGTTGATTTATGATCCTGTGTTACCGTAAGTAAAAAAATGTGAGCTGGGTTTCAGACAGCTGAGGCAGTGTCAGCACTGTGGACAGCCTGATTTATGAGCACTTTTGAGAGACTGGAGCACCAGTAAGACTACATGGATTAGAGTGGGGAGCGATTGAGTCTTTGAAGGGAACCACTCTTTGAAGCCGAAACCAGATGAACAAATTATTACTACGTAGTTCGCAAGAGCAGCGGAGATGAGAGTCGGTATTGCCTGCGCCTAGTAGACAGCAGTAGCAGCCTACTTTTAGTGTCTTTCTGCGCTTGGTATATATGCATACTGCGATGGCTTTGTTTAAAAAAACAACAACAAAAAAAAAGGTGTTTGTTTACTCGTGTTTGTTTTGCCAATATTCACCATTTGTGCACCCTCCCAGTGCTGAAGCAGAACAGGAGGTGGCTGCTCTCTTTTACAGTCATGTGCCCTTCTGGTACCAGGGTCAAATTACTCCCTTTTCAAGTGGGTCACTTTCCTATGTATCATCTGACTACAAAAATACTTCACCTGATTTTTTTCTGCACTAGGTGAATGTTTTGTGCTCAGCATTTTCCTTGTTGTGAAGTTCTGTCGCTAAATAGTGAGGTAAGAAGATGAGGTTTATTTTCACCATGAAAATGAAGTGTGACGGTGTGTAATGTGTAAGTGCTTAATGGGTCGGTATCTAGAAGGCAGCGTACCTCGCTGGAAAAGATGTTTTAGTCAGTGTTTTGATACCACGGAGCTTCTGATGTTTTAAGAGCTGCTCTTAGGAGTTGGGGGAGGTCTTTGTTTCCACAGCTTTGAAGGGACGTCTGGAAAGAGGGCAGCTTCTGCAGCAGTGTGCTGTCAGAGGGAGTTAACCAGATCTGCAGATGACTCTTAATCAGCTAGATCAGGTAAGGACAGCCCATGTTTGGACCTGACCATGGCAGGTGAATTGTTTGCTGTTAGTGTGAGCAGTAGGAACTAGCGTAGCATGGACATGAAGCAATCAGAGGGAAGGAAAGAATAGTGAGACTACACAGCTGCCCTTTGCTGCCTTGAGTGAAGGACCATCACCAATAAGCTGAAGCTTAGTGAGCCCCTCCCAGCGTTTATTCCTGGTACCTTGATTATGCTTTAATGTTTAAGTCCATCTTCTCAAAGATGTACCATAGTCTGAGCTAATGCATGAAGTAGTGAAGTGAATAACAACCTGTAATGGACTGAGAGCAGGCAACTGGGTTTAATGGAGGATCGGTAGCACTGGTCCTGGGATCGTCCCCTCACCTGTGGCAGCATGTAAAAATGGCTGCTGCTGCTGCTGCTGTGTTTATTGGCGAGGGCAGAGCTCAAGGGCTGTTTCCTGCTGCTGTCACAGCTGTGATTATTTCACCAGTAGTTTGCTGCCTTTTCTGTTACTGTCGGGTTGTTTATGGGCTGCTGGCTCGGGCCAGGCGCTGGAGCAGCCTGGACAGGAGGTGCACAGCAACGCTCTGCTGCTGTGGCACAGCAGCTGGAAACTCCTGCAGCAGCCAGGGATGGCCCAGAACTCCTCACCGGTGCACACCAGTAAGAATGAGTCTCTCTAATCACAGGCTGTGTTGCTGTGCCGGCTTCTGCAAGTGTACAGCTGCACCTGCAGAGCAAGAAGCCTTAGGACACTGTTCCTGTGTTGTTACAAATACAAGTAAAAGTTAAACCCCTCTCAGGCCCTCCCAGTTACCAGCTGTAATCCCTGGAGTAGATGTTGACATTTTTTCTTATCCTTCTACCCATCTATGACATCACTCCAAATCATCACAAAGAAGAAAAATAAGTAGTACATTTATTGAATCTCCACTTACTACTACTTCTAGCCTTTATTCAGACACTTGTGCTCAGATTTGAGAGCCAAGAATTTCTTCATTATCATTCAATGTGAATGATGCTGTACATGAATCCAGTGCAGGAAGTCGGGCTCTTCTCAACAGGAGTGAGAGAGGGGGTTCTAGTCTCTGTCCTTTTCTTTTTGGCTGCACAAAATAACCCTTTCCAAGGGCACATGAAATAAAATACTATATTGCATACTATATACATTTACATACAACGGTAAATGCACCATTCATTCAGAAATACACAATACCTAAGGCTCAATGGAAAAGCTTGGTTGAAGCACCCTCTCTCTGGATAGGAGAAAAGGAGCTCAAGACAGTTGTGGAAGTTTTCATATCTGTGTTCATATGGGTTCTGCCCCTCTGGACCTGCAGCAATCTCCAAGGACCAGCTGTGCCCAGACGGGAGGCACATTGCCCCCCCACCCCTCCAGAAGCCCATGGCTCAGCGACAGAAAACACGTACAGCCGTGATGGAGAATTTCCTCTGAGAATAATTATCCAGCAGCTGCAGGAGGAGGCAAAGCACCGTAGTGTACGAGCTTGACTACGTGCAGAAATATTGAACTGTATGGCCCCTTTTGGACACAAGAAATTGCTTCTAACTCCAAGCCTTCCCTTTAAATCTGAACAACGCTTGCTTTTTAGCTGGTTTTCTCCTTGGATTGTTGGACTGCAAGGGGCCTAAAGGGACTAAACCAGGCACTAGCTATCAGCGTACGTGGTAGGGGCCCTGTTGCTTTTTTCTTTTAAGCTGTTGAGACATGGGGAACTGAAGTGTCTCTGCTTTCAGCTGTACCAGCCTTATTCTACAATACCTGAGCTTTGCCTCCCCCAGCTGCTGTGCTGCACTAACACACACCTGCAAAGTGGCCTAAGGGGACATAGCGCTTCTCGGTTACCTTTTGAAACGTCCGAAGTCCCTGCAGAGAAAGACTTGCCATGTTGCCACATGTTGCAAAGTTTACCCTAAGATAACTAATCGATTCTGTGTGCCCGTATCTGCAGCTTTGGCTTATCTCCCACTGCGCAGTGACCACAGTCACTGGACACCGTGCGACACCAACAAAGCTGCAGATAAGACGAGGCAATCATCATCTTCGGTGTATTACATCTGTGTTCATGAAGGTGCAGTCCCCAACAGTCACACACAGTGGCACTGTAAGTAACGACCGCAGTCGCTGTACTCTGCACGGAGAGGAACAAGGCATTCTTGTACCCTGCTGTTGCCAAATGCACTGGATAAAAGCTGGGCTTCACTGGACTAGATTCCCCTTTTATTAAGCTGCTCCTCTTTTCTCAGCAGTGGGCTCAACAGCTCACCTCTTCAAGTCCTTACCTCTGGACTCAGAGCAGTAACACATTAATGCTTCAGCTAGTGCCTGTTCACGTACTGAGAAGAGTAATTCAAACATAAAGTGTTAACCGTGCTCTCTCTCCTGCTCCAAGTAGGGCAGGCATTGCAAATCCTTCCTCTAAGTAAAAGTCAAAGTGTAACACACCATTGATACACACGAATGTGACTTGGCTCCATGCCCCAGAGCAGGGTCAGAGGCAGCAGCCCTTCCCAGGGGTGGGGAAGAGCTCCACATGCACATTCTCTGCTCCTGCTCATTTGTCCAGTTGTTTTGGCTTGACAAGAGGTGGCGTCATGGCACGCGTTGGAGCACCGCACATCCCAATGGCACTGGGGGCAAGGGAGTCCCTCTCAGCTCCAGCTGGAGTTCTGCAGTTCCTCTCGGAGCCAGGTTGGAAGGGGCTGCCCAAGTCTGTTCATCAGCTTGGATAATTCAATATTGTGCTCCCGGTAGAAGTCTCTTAGGAACAGCCGTGACTGCGTGGAAAATACAGACCACATTAGTGTGGAAGAGAACATTACCCTCAAATCACATTCCATAGATCATCTAGGACATAGATGGTAGGAAAATGCAGGTTCCTTGGCTAGAATGTTGCTACATCTCTTGCTACGGCTTTGAGACAGTTACTCACCGAGGAATCCATATCAGGGTATTTTCTTCCTTTACTCTTTCCTAGGCATTTAGTCTTTCCTCCATCTAGCAGCTGACACCAAAATCCTTTTGCTTCATCAAATCTGAAAAGGATATTTGTCTTCTTTAAAAGGTATAGCCACATGCCCAATTTCTAGCAACAGAAATGAAGTAACTCCATCGGTATTTCCCATTTCAATGCTCTACAAATTGGGTTTGCATTTTGTTGATTTACCTGTGGTATTGGTGTGTCCCCCACCCTGCCCTTTTTTTTTTGTAGCACTTGACTACTTTGACAAGAAATCCATTACAACCATCACTGTTTCAGCTTTCTCCAAATTTCTGAGGTAACGTGGTGATACATTTGTCTCTTCTTAAACTTGGAAGAGGGGAATAATAGTCAATGTGTTAGTGTGAGACAATTCTTTTTTAAATCTATCATCTCCTCATTATAGTTGAGAAGCATTAGAGAATCCCCTGACTGTTTAAAGAAAGAGTCACTGCTTCTTTTTGTGCTAAACCCCAGGGATAAGGCAATACTGGGAGCCGTGTCTGGATCTGATCTGCCCCCATCCCCTCAGCTGGTGTAAGGTGAGCTTGAGGTTTGAGCAAGTACCTCTGCCAAACTGAGGCAAGCTGACCACTACTATTTATTTTCTGACCCTGGCTGAAGGGTACCAGCCAGCACCACTACTGTAAATGGTCCACTTACCATCACCACGTGTGCTTCAGCAAGTAAGGCTTCCAAGTAATCTGACAGTTCTCTAAATCTGCCCTGCCCTGGGGAGCCGTGTGCCACCCCCTTGGAAAACAAACATAAGAGGACAATTGAACTGGTTCTCTTGTCTTCATTGCTAAAGGAAAGGGCACTCGCTGTCTGCCTGCACACCACCCACCACCCTCAGCTAGCATAGGCTCTGACACCAGAGATGATGTGAAAACACCAGTTTCCGCTGCAAAGAACAATATTCAGGCTCTCCAGTGGGCTTGCAGAGTTTCCACTGAAGATTGACACGGCCACAATTCACCTTCAACTAGCACTTAATCTGTTCAGATTAATTGGACTTGCACTGTGGGCAAGATCACGCTAATGGCCGAGTAACATTCCTCAACTTAGCAGCAGCAGCGAGGTGGTGCCTCCGCGAACGCTTCCTCAGCTAGTTCTGGATGCCTGTCTAGTCCCTATCTTCTGTAATAATAGGCTCTTTACATCAAAACTGTGCAGCATGTCCCTAATCTCCATCTGGCTGAAGATACGAGCAGCTTGTCACACATGTTTTTATCATACTTCCTCTACTTCTGTCAGATACAGGTATAACACAAAGCATAACGAGTGCTGCAATTCCAGCACCTTTTCTGACACCACAAAGACCAAATGAAAAACACCGTAAGAGGAACTTCAGGCTTCTCCCCATGACAGTGCCAAACCCCACCCTTCCCTTATCATTTCTGGAAAGACTCATCATAGGATGCCAGTCTTGGTGCAGCATCTCCTGCTGTCTGAACCTCATTTTAGGGGCTCTGAAACCTTGGCAGGCCTTGTAGTCTGAGAGAATTTTTCTTAAAAGAGTTCTTCCAACTGAGCGCCTGTTAGTATCACACCTGGCTAAGAACGCGTTCTCCCAAAAATTGTTTTCTTACCTGAGCGCCTGGGTGTAGTTGAAGAGCGGTGTAACTCCCAGGAACTTCTGGATGTTGTCCATTACAGAGGCAGGGTTGTGTCTCAGCTCCTGACCATCCACAATGAGAAGCTGAAAAGACAGCAGCCGTCTGAACCTCTGACAGCTTACGCTGCACGACACCCCTGAGCCTCCTGGATCCCAAACCTGCCCCTGCATTTGAGCGTGTGAGGAAAGGCTGCCAAAGCCTGGTTATCCCGAGCAGTGTGGTGGAGGGCTGTGGTCCATCTATCACCACAGAAGTTACGATACGGGCCACCAGTACAGTAGATCATGACGGGCTTTGCTTAGTAAATCTGCCTTTGGCCAAACCCCCTGTAACTAAGCACTAAGGCCCAGCAGTAGCCTGAGTTACAGAGCGTGTCTGGACACTCATGTTCTTTTTAGATGTCAGCAGTCACTGTGCTGTAACCTGTGGTTATTCTCCTGTTACACATATGATAGACAATAAGGAACAACATCTGCGCTTAGAAATTGCCTCCTCCAAACAACAGAACAGAAAAATGGTCACGTGAACTGAAGTCTAGGGAAGGCAGGAGACCCTGACCCACAGTGAGTACAAGGATGCCGTGTCTGGCTCTATCATTCCTCGCATCAGTAACCTCTACGAGTAGCAAGAGATGCTACAAGCCCAAGGATGTTTTTGCCATGTCTCTTTCAGTCTTGGCAGATCTGTTGTGTACAGCTTTGGCTGCTGCTTTGGCAGAGAATGAGAGATGAAATGGGCATGATAAGCCTCCGCTGGATTACAGACTGTCTGAGGAGAACCCCAGCAGCACGAAGGAACGTGAAAAGACATGTCCTGACACACACTGTATTAGACAGTTTATAAATTTCTTAGGAATTTAGAGACAGTAATAGTCTTATATTGTCTTTTAATTGCCTTTTTTGCAAATTTATCCACAAGAGACAGAATCCTGACATCTCTGCAGTGAAATTTCCCTTCAGCAGGCGGCTAAAGGCTTCACAACACGGGAGCTAACAAGTGCCAGAGTCCAAGAGCCTCTCTTTAAAGCAATGAAACTGCAGCAAAGCAGCTGAACACCCACTGGGCCTGAAGAGGGTCCCTGGGCTGCAGGCTGCCAAGATGAAAAGAAGGGAGTGCTAATAATGCTGTTCTTGCTGAACTTCTCAATATTGTGGGGCTCTCTGGGAGATCACAGCATCCTCCTGCATTCATTTGCTTTTACAAATACAATGAAGCACAAAATTGGAGTATTAAAGCCTGATTTCTCATTACATCATAACAGGAGGAAGTAAGTGGTAGCTCGTTACAGAAGACAAGAGAGGAAGTGAAATGAAAACAAGGAGGGGGGAACCATGTACACATGTTACAGTTTGTTGTCTTCTCTCCTCTAAACCAACAAGGGGCTCCTCAAGACCCTCTTCCTACCTGCCCCGCGGGGTAGTATGTCAGCCAGCGCTCTAGGTGAGTTGAATACCAGCCAGGGAGCAGGCAGCGGCTCTGCAGGTTGCGCAGCTCCTGAGGGGCGTGGGATTTTGCAGAGATCACTTGGTAGAAGGTGTAATTGAGTGCCACAGGGTCATTGTGAGCACGCTGGTGCTGAAAAAACATAAGCTGAATATAGGAGCAGGAACACAAAACTCCACCTTACGCATCTCTGCGCAGACCCCACTGACTCAGCCCAACCACCCACCAATGCCTGTGCGTATTTGTTGACTCCGTGAGCACTCTGCAGGCAGCCTGCGTCATGTCCCCTGTCCCCTCCGTGGAAATGGAGGCTTTCCACCCTGCCCTACTGGAACATCTCTCTGGCCCTCGCCCACAGAGCCATGCGGGGAAGTTACCTGGTACCATGAGTAGGCTCGGTCAGCAGGGTTGATCAGAACAGTAATGATTTTGGCTCGAGGCAGCAGGGCCGCACCACGTTTTGGTACCACCTCTGTGTCAAAGTAGTTGGCACTCTTCTCAAACATGAAGTCTGTGCTGGCATTGGAGGGGATGGGGAAGAATTCCATGTACCTGCCAAACAGATGGGACGCTGGTGAGCAGCACAGCCCACCAAAGAAATGGCGCACGACAAAATGATGCCCTCGCTCCTCTGCAGCAGACGCAGTTTGTGGAACTGCACCTCCCCAGTAATGCAATGAATGGGCAAATGGGTGCAGAGCTGGCAGAGGCATGACTTGGAATGGGGTGGTGGAGCACGACATAGAAAGCTGGAGATGATAAAAGGCTAAAAATGTATTTTGCTGAGAGTGTGTTCCCCAAGTCCTTGGGCAGCAGAAGGAAAAGGCTGAGGACAGGGCACTAGTTGCAAGCTCTAGCAGTAAAGAGGTTTTCTCCAAGAGTAAGCTCAGAGTCAGCTCCCTGCCACCAACTGCTTGTTTAAACCCATCTAAATCATTCATCTCTTTGTACCTCAATCCGTAGCCAAGACGCAGGATAAAGAGCTCTGCTCTGCCTCAGAGGAGCTTGTACAATCAGCAATATGTAAACTGTAAGACATTCAAGTAATGGTAGGGTAGAGGCCAGTGGGAGACAGGGCCCCATAAAGCACTGGAAGGCTGTTTTCTGCTGAAATTTAAGCTGTACAATGAACTCAAATTCCATGCTGAACATGGTTTCTTCTCTTGCATGTGATGCTACACTCAAATCAAGCTGGATGACTTGTTCCAGGGGATGCACATAAAAGCCTGGGCTTTCTAGGTCTGTCTGCCAGCTACTGCAACTGCTCAGTAATGCTGGACTCAAGTGAGCTTTGCTCAAGTACCAACCAGCTTCTGGTACCTTATCCATGGTCCTCCAAATGTTCAGAGAGGTCAGGCAAAATCTACAGCTCACAGGCAAAGCAATCCCAGGGCAGAATGCCTTCTGCCATACAGCCCTCGCGCTCAGAGCCGTGCATGAAGAAGAGCAGTGCCACGGTCACCAAAAAGTTCATGTTTTGGGCTAGAAACACCTTTCAAACTTCTCTGCCTGGAAACAGTCGTTTAGTGGTGCCACAGTGACACTAGAATTTCCCTGAAAGGTGGAAAAACGTCACTGTATACATTTACAGGTAAAGATCAAGGTATGCATGTGGACTCGGAGCCGTCACTGCATTCCTTGCACTGGCTCCAAAGTCCAAAGTGCCCAGAACAGGAGGGAGGTTGTCCCTCTGTACTATGTCTTAACTCAGAAATCATGAAGAACTTTTTTATTAGCACACTGTTGCCTGTTTTGCGTGTCAAAGTAAAAAAAAAGAAACCTCATGACAGCAGCGCATTCAACAAAGAGTCTGAATCATTTTTAAAGCTAAGTCGTGCCTGAAAGTCTCCTGGTAAACAGTCAGTAAAATCAGAAACTACCCGTCGTGCTCCTGGGACTAAGCAGTTGGGTCAACAGGAAAACAGAGCGCGTGAGCTGAGCGATAGCAAGCAAAGCAGCTCTTCAGAAGTAGAGAAGTGACTAACGTGGCTGAGGTGGACGTACAGAGAGATCCAGGAGACAACGACATGGGTGCACCGTATCACAGAAGGCGGCGCGTCAGGGTTCTTACCAATCGATTCCTTTATGATAGTTGGGTCCATTAAAAAACTGGATCTCCTCGAAGGTGGATGGACTTGGGAAGTTACTGGTGACAGCTGGATGCATTGTCAAGAAGAAGTGCACAGCTGTTGTGCCTGCAACAGGAACCGGTTAACAGGACCTGGGTCACACAGGATGCTTGACTGAACAAAAGGCTTTACCTACACTGCAGAGCAGTCCCCAGGTGGGCACACTCCTGTCACGCGTGGCTAAGCCAGCCCTGAATACATGCAGGTTACAACGGCAGTGACACCAAGCGCTCGACTGAGCAGTTCAATCCCATGTTTCAGCTCATGCAGCTGATTTAAGTCACCTCTTTAACAGCAGTCACCCACGTTGGCTACCCCTGAGCCTTTCTTTCCCTGGTGGCACAGGCATACTGTCATGTGGCAGAACCCACACCTGCCAAGCAGGAGGAGGCCTGGGCTCTCCAGGGCAGTATCACAGAATCATAGAATAATTAAGGCTGGAAAAGACCTCTTAGATCATCAAGTCCAGCCTATGACCTACCACCACCACTCAGCTAAACCCTGCCACTAAGTGTGTCTGGGAAGGAGATGTGCTACAGACAACGTTAGTGTCCCTGGATGAGAGTTCAGCTAGAGATGCCTTAGCTGTAGATGTTTACCCTTTACCCAGAAAACCCGATACTGCTGCCCAGCACCCAGTTGCAGGCCTCTTGGAGGTCAATCAGCCGAGAGAAGGGTCTTCTTACTGCGCCGCTGCAAACAGCTTGGGCCATGACACAGGCGGGCTCGTGCTGCACACACCCCCCAACAGAGCTGCACAGTGACAGCAGACAGCAGCTTGGCTGGGACAAGCTTCCTCCCAAGGCCAGGATCACTATTTGCTGGCCACGGCTGGTGGCTGCTGTTTCACTGCACTACAGAGAAAGCCAAGGTTTGAGGACCTAGCTTTGGCTGAAGGGAGTTTGCTCTTTTCAGCCTGGAAGGGACTCCTCAGTACACTGGATGCAGCCATGTCACTGCCAACCACAGTGCCACAGCAGTTAAGAGGCGGTGACAGAGGTCAGATAAAAGGGGATCTCTGCCTCCCACTGACAGTGACATGGCGCACGCAGAGGGTACACGGATCTGTTGCAATAAAAGCTCTAGGGGGCATTCATCACAACCTTTGCCAAGCACATGCGCTTAGTCCTGCTGACAGCTTAGGTTTGTGACATGCTAAGAAAGGTCACTGTTGCTCTGAGCTTATGTGGAGAAGCCAAAACACAAGTGTGCAGGTAGGTCTTTTCTCTGCAAATCAGGACTGAGCCAAGCAAAGCGCCAGGCTGCTAAGTACTGACAGACTTGCCAGATTTAGGTTACATCAAATCTGCGATTCTCTGAAATGTCCTCTGCAGCCACTTGGCAGTTTGCACAAAGGGCAGCCAGAAAGATCCTCTCCTCCCTGGAGGAATGCAATGGAAGCTGCAATCTATCTAAAGGAGTCACATTACCAGTTTTCTGAGGTCCCACGATGAGGAATTTGGGGAGTCGATCACATGTTTTCTCTTTGGACCAGATATCCTTGTGCCTCTTATCATCACAGGGATTCTGCAGCACAAGAGATGTGATTAAGCATTACCACACCAACTAACGGAACGGGGAGGAAAAGCTGGAAGGCCAGTCCTCTTGGGAAAATGCCATTAGCATATGAGGAACACTTCTCAGCCACACTGCTGCCTTGCCAGGCATCGAGAGGAGTTAAGTGAAAACACAGGGGAACACTTTCAAGAGCTCCAAAGTGAAGCGGGAGCCAAAGTCCCTCTGAGAGTGTTAACCACAAGCTTTGCCCTATGTAGTCACGATGGGCTGGGCCACCACGATAGTACAGCTCAACATCTGTGAACTTCTGGCAGATAGACAATTCTATCACCTTCAGTTAATTTCATCTGCTCATTACCATGCAGAGAGCTGCTGCACTGGGATAAAATGGAATAAGCATGTTTTCATTTGATGAACATGAATTCTGCAGTGTGAAATTACTTTAAGATTAATCACATCAACGTGCCTGCAAGCTCCTCCAGCACCAACCACGGTTCTTCCTTGCACTTAACATTTCACAGCAGCATGCTTTAATATAAGCCCTTTAAAGACCCAGATGCCTGCAAGCCTGCCCCCCAGTCGCTTATGACAGCCCACCTCAGTCTCTAAACTCACATCGTGGCTGTGTCCTAATGCTCCTCCTCCCCATCCCTTCCACCTTGCAGTTTGCCACTTGCAGCCTCAAGCCACAAAGGTTAAAGCTAAATTCTTTCTGCATTACCCCTCTGTGCCCTGGACCAGCAGCCTCACCACACTCTAAATGTGGGACGTGCCTCTTGCAAAACCACTAGGACTGGTTCAAGCTGCCTTCTCACCTGCCACAAGGGATTCTTCTCCTGAGGAAAGATTTCAAAGTACTTTTTTGCAAGTTGGACAGGAGGCAACGTCTGCAGGCGAAGGTTGGTCCAGCACTGCACAAACTTGACCAGGCTCTCAAAAGTGTATAGTCCCAGACGGTCATTGCCATAGTTGGACAAGTGGGTCATGAAGATGCTGATCTGAAAACATGAAAGACGTGGGATATTGGTCAATGAGATCACAATACTGTTTCGTCCTAGCTTGATTCCACTGTCAGCAAGAGCCTGTTCACATCTCAGGCTGCCCTGGCTGTCTGGGTTGGCGACTATCCATCCATCTGTCAGGGTACAGCACTGCCTTGATGAAAACTGAAAGAAATGTAGTGCTTGCAGGACAGGAGGAACTCGGGCATGAAGGGACACAGACCTCTCAGTAACCCTGGGAATGGTGTAACTGAGCTCTGGATGTGAGTCCAGCAGAGTTGCAAAATCCTCTTCAAGCAGCTCTGGGACATTCAGGGGAACAAGGGTTAGTCAATGACCCTTTCCTAGTCAAAATCTTGCAAAGCCTCTTTCACAGGAGAACAGGAGCTTTTCCTCCTCTCCCCAGGCACAACCAGGGCAGCCTCTCCAGCCGCGGTGCCTTTTCCAAGAGGGCAGCAGGCCAGGGCCAGGGGCAGTGTGCTTCAGGCCAGGGCACAGCAGCACAAGGGACAGTTTTCAAAGGAGTCACTTCTAGGCCCACAGCCTGTCAGTTGTCATTCACTTTGGAGTTGACATCTCAAGCGAAAAGGAACAACTGGCAACTCGCACTTTAAAATACCAAAAAGCGTACCTAGGGCTCAGAACAGGGACTGCAAAAAGACATTGCACTAGGATCTGTCCTAGGAACAGACGCCAGCTGACAAGGTCACAAGAGCCTTCAGCACAGGCAGCCGCTGAAAAATGTCCTGCCAAACTTGAGGATGTAAACCCTTGGGCAAAGCGGCACTGAGCGCCCATGGGAGCCCCCGAGCACTGCGGTGCTTAGGAGCTGGTACGCTATCTCTGCCTTGCCAAGCTCTCTCTTCTTGCAACCTGATACACTTCCCTCCTGCCTGTTTTTCCATATTTTAACTTCAGGAAAAGAACGCAAAAGACAGCTGTCAGCTTGACTCTGGTGCGTAGCTTTAACAGGTCCCATGAAATTGGGCATCCCAGTGTCTGTAACACGACAGCGCTTTGCCAGACACAAACCATGCCATGGCTAGAAGTCAGCAAAACAAAAGCAGAACAGTAAGGCCAGTGGGAGAATGACTACGTGCGTGATGTAGGACTCCGTGCCCAGTGTCTGCTAGTGCAGGTGGCGGAAAGGGCCTCAGCCACAGCAAGGGGCACCCACTGCTCCACGGTTCAGAGCTGAATCCTGATGATGCCAAGTAAGGTCAGCAGGCAAGAACAGGCTTCCTTGGCAGGGGGCAGAAACGACTTTCCCACTCACAGCAGGGGAACAGCAAAAGGGGGAAGCAGGAAACAGATGGTCTTGGGATGAAGACATTTGCTGGCACTCAAGAGGTCTGAATTCCGTTTTCCGCCCAGGGTCACCATGGACAGGTCTCGGAGTGACGAGAGGTACTGACAGACAGTAGCTCTTCGTGCCTGAGCCATCCCTAAGACACTGAGAAATTAATTTCATCCTGTTCATAGTGCGCTCGCACCCCAGGGTCTTTGGGTAGGCGATAGAAAACATTGGTAGGACTCTGGGACACAAGGAATGTAAGTGGAGTTAAGGATTCATCATGTTCGTCTGCCTGTGAGTTTTTCACTTCTGGTTTCCTCCTGAGATGACAGGCAGCCCTGCCAGACAGGCTCTGGCACCTGCACTTCAAAGAGCAGTTGTGTTTGGTGCTGCTGTGTAAAAAGGCTGCGCTAAATACCACACAGAGCGAAGGACAGAAAGATCTGCGTAACTGCAGGGCCATGCCATAGAGCACATAAGGCAGCGAAAGGATACATCTCGTGTTCTATGTTGCCCATTTATAGGAGACACTAGGAAGGTGGTGTGACAGCAAAGGGTGGCTCATCCCTTTGACTTACTAGTGAAACATTTAGAGGAAAAAATTGCTGTGTGGAGCGTCTGGTTCACTGGCATAAACCAAGTACTGCAGCAGGGAGTATGCAGGTCACCACCTGGGGCTCCTTCAAGATTTACAGAATTCAGAAAGCCTGCATGGGATCCAGGTTAGCAACTTGTGTTTCAAGACAGACCGCATCCCCCAAGCAATGGGATTTAGAAGAAGGCAAGACAAGGCCAAGTGAAGAGCCATTTCCCTGTACTCCTGAGGGTGCAGTCATGTCCTGTAACACATGCATTGTTTAACATGGCCTGGCAGCTTGCTCTGCCTCGTCACAGCTACAGCTGCCAAAACAGCTCTGAGCACTGCCTCTGACATAAGCTGCACTCAAGTCCCATCTCTCCCTCCCTCCCATGCACGCCCAGTCACTCCAGGGACTGGCTTGGTAACAACACCTCCCTCCTCTCCCCCTCCCTTCCACTGTTAGCGCACCACGGTTTCCCTTCCTTCACACTGAGGAAAGATGAGAGGAAAGCTCCCAGAGAGTCTAGAACACAGAAAACAGGAGGGTATGAGCATCCTTGTGCTATGTAACAAGCAGCTGTGGGCACAGCAGTGACCTGCCTGCACAGTGCGAGCAGAAGTGTTTGAGAAGCGATCAATCTGTCTGCTGAACATCAACAGCTATTCTCCTTCTTGACATCGGACCTTGTTCACTAGTCAGAAGACCAAACATCTTCTGTTTGCACTATGGAGTTAATCACACGCATACAGGCTTGGAGACTCCTGCATGTGTACATCCACTCAAAGGGAGCTGGAAACACCAAAAAGAACTGAAAGAGCCTGGTCCAAGTCTGCCACGGATCACTGCTGGGGCTGTGGGGCTGGCCAGCTTTCTATCAGGTCTGTGAGATGGCTTTATCAGTGAGGGGAGGAATGCGAGGGTCTGAGTCACTGTGCAAACATGAGCAATGAAGAGCTTAGAGCACAGTACTCCACTGCTGACAGAAAGAGAAATGCTCAGCTGCCAAAAGGAAGCAAAAGTGTAAACATTGGGAGCATCCGAAGGTGTCTGAAAGAGTTTTAAAAGTCACCATGAAGAGTCAAGAGTAAATCTGACAAATAAGCTCATGCTGTACCAGAGCACAATCTCCCCAAACATTTTGCACTGCAGATCACCGCCAGCTGCTTTGGCTGTCACATGCTTACCAGCACATTATAATGGGTAGCTCTGGAATCTACATTCCTACAAATTCCCTGGCACAGCCTCCTTGACCAGCAATGATCTCTGGATTACGGTCTGGATTACCTAGACCTCTTTAGTTTCACAGTGGCTATTTCTGCAGGTGTTCTTTAGGATCTGACAATTATGAAGTTGGACAAGGTGGAATTCACCCAATACGTGCAAAGAAAGAGAAGCCCCCAAAAGAAAGCAGTTTCTTTCCATCTGATCACTTCCCATGTGAAGCAAAAGATAAACTCCTTACTACAGACTTTTATTAAGCAGGTAGATTTGGTTGTTGTGTGTAAAGATAACAATTCTGTCTCAGGTGACAGGGATACATGGCTGGCTTCCAACCTTGGAGATGGAAGGTTGGCTTCCACACCTGGAAGTATGAGCCCCTACAGCTTTTAGCTAGGGCTGCTATAGACCCACACCTTCTGCAGATCATATACTAAGCCAGGGCTGTTCACAGGCCAGCCTTAAGAAACACAGAGGCTGTTTGCAAACTGCAGCCTCTGTGATGCACCCAGAGCACATTGTGAGAGTTTTTTCACTACTTCTAGGAGTAGAGAGGCACTATACACAAGGAAAAGCAAGAGACAAGAAAAAAAAGAGCTCATAGAGGGAAAAAGTTTGATTTTCTGATTCACTGAGTCTCAACAGCCTGACCCCAAACTGGCTAAAGCTGAGTATTAACTCTGCAATCAAGATGCAAGACAAGGAGGGAATGAAAGAAAACATCATGGTGAGCAGAGCCGCTGATGTTACATGACAAATCCCACTAACAAGTACTCAGTGACTGGGACCAGCACTCAAGAGATCCCACCTAGGAAGCTAGTGAGAAACAGCGTACTTCCTCGCAGATCTGCTTGCATGCCTTCTTGCCCATTCTCAGGCACTGCTGGAAAAGATGCATAAAGGAGAAGTAAGAAGGTAGAAATCTGGAAGTCAGGAGAAAAGAAGAGATTGGTCATCATTACACTCAGGAGTGGCTATAGAGGTAGACATTCTAAAATCACTGTCTAAACCTGAGGAAAGGGGAGGACAACAGGTGCCAAATCAACCTTAGTAAGAAACAAATTCAGGTGGGGAGCTGCGAAAGTTCCTGTACAATCAAAGAGAGCGGCACGTCTTCCTGCTGCAGCCAACGAGCAGGAATGTGAGGAAGCCTGATCTCTGGTTGAAGAGGGCTACAAAGCTCCATCTCCTAATCCTATCCATTCAGGACTTTCTAGAAACGGCCGCTTTTTTTGTGTGTCTCCTGCCACCTAGAGTGCATCTGCCCAGCTTCAATGGGAAGTGAGAAACTCATGTGATGTGCCATCCATGGCTAAGAACTGGGAAGAGACTGCAGGGTGATGAAGGTACATTAGCTTGGTGGCTTGATGGAACTATCAAGTATTGAAAGGAAAAAAGAAACACCTGTGTTAGACTCAGATATTCCCAAAATGCCTCAGGGTGACAACTACATCACAAACCCAGCTATTCCAGCACGCAGAAATCATTTCAAATGTATACATATTGAAATAAAGGGGAGAACACTTCTTAACAAAAGCCCAGAGAAAGCAATTATTCTGAACAAAACTCATCACTGAGCCCGGGCAGAAGCCAACAGGCAGCAGATGTGCGTGGAACAGTAGGAGCCAAGGCACATCTCACTCCTGATTCATGAAGATGCAGCACCCTTGGTAACACCCACTCTGGGTCGGGCCATGCTCAGCATGTCACTGTGGCTAGTTTCTATCTGTGGAGTGCTGCACATGTTGACACTCAGTATCAATGCTTTTTTGGCATCGTGCAAAGCAAAGCCACATTAACTAGCAATTATTTCCTTGACCCTTTTTTTTTTTTCACATCTCCTTAGCATCACACTGGAGATACCCACACCATGCCAGGTGGTTATAGCAAATCTCCCACAAGATCTAGTCCTTTCCCACATCAGGCACATAAGCTGAGACATCCATGCATTGATTTCCTTTTCAGATGAACTCACTGGGTTCAGGAGGACCGTCAGGAAGAGTTCACCACCACGAATGCTCTTGTCCAACTCCTTTGAGCCACCGGGATATTCATTATAGAAGATAGTGTGAGTAAAAAGACCACAGGTCTGTCGAGGCAGAACCTGGCAACATTAGAGAAAAGCAAAGTTAGGTAAGAGGCAGATACACATGAATGTCTCAAAGCAGCACTCCACGGATCAATATAAAGAGTAAGTGGGATAAGCAACGCAGGTTCAGAGGACTCTTTTGATATTCCTCCCAACCACTTACTTGTCACAGTGCAAACAAGTCAGTGGGATCTCAATTTAAT
Organism: Todus mexicanus; assembly: GCA_013389965.1. NCBI lineage: Eukaryota > Metazoa > Chordata > Aves > Coraciiformes > Todidae > Todus > Todus mexicanus. The sequence continues at coordinate 9,353 of WEIS01073677.1, read as the reverse complement.
CTTCTTGTGCTCGGTTTTGCTCTCCGTTCAGTACTGACCTCTGGATTGTACTGAGAGACACAGAAACTGGCTTTAGCCAAGCTTTTTCTCTTTGCCTGACTTAATGATTTTAGAAACACTTGTCATACTAAGATTAATGCCTCTGACGCAGGTCACTAGGAGAGACAGTCCCTTCGGCAGGAAAGTGGGCTCTGCTCACACAGCTGTGCTCACCATGATTCCGTTATGAATGAATCCACGACGGTACCGGGCAGGCCGTAGGTGCGGATATTCTTCTGTGCTCGTTACTTGGATGCTCCAAACAGATTTCCATGCCTCGTAGAGCTGCGTGTGGACAGGATAAACCCCAGAATGGTGGGGGGCTACAGCATAGCCCAAGTCTGTGGGAATCCCATGCTCCTGCAAGCAGAATATGCATCTTGATCATTCAATATTTAACTAATACCCTTAATAAGGATCATGTTTAGCAACAGACACCAAGTTGGAACAAGGTGACAGAGTAACATGAGAACTCTCTGGATTGGGAAATCTGAAATCTGGCTTGTATTTCTTGTTTTAAACATCTGTAGAAATACAGGGGTGATTCTGTATCAACAAGAACACCCAGCACTGCTAGCAGTTGCTCTAAGTATGGTCCTGTAGCTTGCAGGTGTGACAAATCAGATTCATTCACAAGCGTCAGGTCAGGTTCCTTGGTTACTACAAGCTAATCAATGCTGTTGAATGACACGTCACTCCCTCGATGCCCAGATCTGAGTCACTGGGAGAGGAATGTAACATTTCCTTAACTGTTATAGGAGGAAAGGAGGATGATGACTGGGCTCTGTCTTGTCTTTAGCCATTCAAAGAAAAAGCAGACATGAACCAGGGAAACGTTGAGGCTAAAGATATAGGGGTCTGACCTATACTAAAATGACACGAAATACCTCAATTTCATACGTTTTAATTCCACTATATGGTTCTGGTAATAATATGAATGATGACAGCTCTGCCCTGGTGGTGTACAATAAAACCAGAGCCCCTAAGTGAAGTAGCAACATTCTCCTTCTTGCTGCTAGCCTGTTTTATGTTCGATATGTGTAATTGTGCTCTGTGCTTTGTCTCTCTTTGCAAAAGACTGCACTGTTATTTAACTGGGAAAAGAAGAGGCCTAAATTGTTTCTATAATGCTGCAACTGTGCTCTGAATTCAAGATCATTGCAAATCTGTGTGTGTCATGGGAACACAAGATAGCAGCCAGCTATTCCCAAGGGGATTACCATCAAAAGAACCAAACTAGAGGTGAAGAGGACATTTCTTTTCAGAGAAACATGTACGCTATATTCAACTATAGGCTGTAAGCATCAAACAGACATTGTTCCAGTAATGCAGGATGTTCGAGGCTTCCCCCTGCTCTGCCAAAACCCAGGGAATTTTGCCTGGACTTCCTAGAAAAGTAACTTCCTTCAGCATTGTCTGGGTAGGCCAGAAGTAGGGCTGTTAGCACACAAGGGTATTTTATACTACTGACCAGGTGGCTTCCTTACAAAACCGCAGTGAATAAGGATGGAAAAGGAAATGCTTTTTCGCTGCCAGAATTTGTAAATTAATTGGATTTGGATGGTAATGCTATAAATTCACACCTCAGCAGACAAGAGCCTTGGGATTTGCACCCTGGAACAGAATGGAGCTGCCTGGGGCCATGCAGGTGCCAGGATGCACTTCCCATTGCACAGGCAGGCACCTGGATGGTGTTTCTTGCCTGGAGACAGCAGAAGCCTCACGCCAATTTGGACTTTCAGAACTGCAGCATTTCTGAAACACAGCTGAGTTACTAGATAGTATTTGAGTTCAGCAGGGTCCAAATAGCTATTCCAGCAGAAGAATGTTTAAGGATAAGTACTGTAAAGTAAACAAACTGTCATGTCCCTTACCACAGCAAACTGTTTATTGAGCTTCATCTGCTCAGCCAGCACAGTGACATTATGGAAAAGATGAGGCTGCATGTGACTCCACATGTGAGGGAACCACCAGAACTCCTTCCTGTGTTTGAGCAGCATGTCATCCCCTTCATCTTCCTCATCTGTACCTAGAGAGAGCAGAAATGGAAGTGCAAAGCAGTGGCAAATTCCTTGTAATGCTGAGTTGTTCCTACAGAGAATCATGCTGTAACGTGCTACGCACACACGAACGTGGGATTGTGCGCAGGCTGTGGGACAAAGCGGTGTCAGGGGCTTACCTGTATGGTAGAATTTCCCTGAGAAGCCCAGGTTGAAGGTGAAATTTGGGACTAAAGTTCTCAGCTTATTCTGGGTGCTCAGTAAAGCCTGTTGAATGAAAGGAAAAAGAAATGTTCACATTCAGTTACTCTGTAATGTTTCTCTGGGCTCTGCTGGTGCCCACTTCAGTTTCAAGAGGTATCACAGGGGATGGGGCTGAGGCATCGTTGCCTGTGCAGTGAAGGAAGAGCGGCCAAGTGCTCCACATACAGAGTCTTTACTTGAAGGAGTTCTGCTGTATTAAATGATGACACTTTAAAACCAGAGTCAGATGATGCTCTCCCTTCCAATGCAAAGGACCCAGAGTGTCAGTGCTAAGGCAAAGGGACAATCAATCTCACTTCTAAGCAACAGATCTTTTACTCTTTCCAGGTCCGACTTCAGAGCTCCCTTCCTCTCCCATTTTGATTGGGACTTTGCTGTAGAACCTCTGCCCATTCTCTCTGAGCCTACGTGTTAATGAAAAGGAGGATGGGGAAGCACGTAGTGCACAACTGAAGGAAGAGAAGTCAATAATATGCAGAACACTAACTAAGTGATTCAAAGGGAGGGGGCTTTCATTTAGAGAGGAGAGGTGGACTCACAGAACTACCCATGCAAGGAGTCCTACCACTGCAGCGAGGTATCCCTGGCCTTCTGTCACTTGAAAGTGCCCAAACCCTTTTGAAGCAGAAAGGTTTCCCGGATTCTGGAAAGAAAACTTTGGGGAATCGACATTCACACATTCACAGTCATCAGATCTCCTACAGATTCTCTCTTGCTCACTTGTGTCTGTTTTAAATAACCAAACTAATTGCTATAGTCAAAGGGAAGGAGCCTTGTGCCACAAACCTCAAGGTCCAGCAGTGTAGAGTAAGGCAGTAGACAGCCTTGACAGAAAAAACACAACAGTCTCAGTATGTCACAGACAAGTAAGATACAAAGTAATTCCAGTCCAATTTCTTCTGCTGGAAAACTATAAGAAGAGAGAAGCCCTGAGATGCACGCTCTGCTGCTACCTGCGTGCTTTAGGGAATGCGCCACTGGTGCAGCTCCCTACAGGAGAAGTTCTCAATCAAAAAGGGACCTGGCAGGAGGGCTGTCGGCAGGTGACAGTGATGGTTCTTGCCCAGACATTTATTTATTTAAACAGCTTTTCTAAGAAAGTAATGGATCAGTGCCTGTACCAAGGTGGAGGTAATGATGTCTCAACAGCAGACTTGGGCTAGATGCAAATACACAACTTGGCCCATAATACTGGGGGGGGACGCATACAGACTTGTCCAGCTGTGCAGGGATGATGAGCAGATCTTTCTGCAGCAGCTGCCCTTCCCCAGCCCCAAGGAGCACAAAAGCTACAGCACTGCCTTCACATGTCTCACACTCTGTAGGCATTGTTGAGGCACATTGCTCCTGAGGTGGGAAAAGAGCATTGACAAACGCGGACTCTCATTCACTAGAGGAGCCAGCCCAGACACGCAGCACTCACGGATATCCTGAACAATTGCTGCTCTCACTAATATATCAAAACAGCATCAACCTAACACTGATCATCACATTAACTTAAAAACGATGACTTCTGTAATTGACTTCAATCACTCACCACTGCAAATACATCTTGGTGCAAAGAAGTTGAGCAGTTTTATTCCCAAGGCAGGCAGCCCATGACCTCTCACACATGGCAAGGCGGGAAGACCAGACAGATCATTTCTGCATTGCTGCAGACACTCTCAGTGCGCTCTCTGAGGAACCAGGCTTTCAGACCTTTCCCTAGAGATGCACTGAACTGACTCTTCCTCCTCCCCACACCCACACAACAGTGACACCAAATGCAGCCTGGGACAAATGTCAAAGATCCCAGCTCCTCCATGGCCACCACATCCTTACCCCAGTCGCCATCCAAGAGTAGTATTTTGAGAAGCGTATGGCACATGATATGTCCAGAACCTATCACGAATGTAGGCAGTGCTTTTAAAAGGCGACACTCCAGCACCACTGGTAACTGGAACCTCCTTTGCAGCACAAGATTCATCACAGGCAATGGGAGGTCAAATTCCCCTCACGTAATCCTGTAAGACGCAGGGACTCATCCCACACATCAGGGAGCACAGACTAAGAGCTGTGCATCTCTCTACAGAGAAGCACCCGTCTGCCCAGCTGGAGGACAACACTGCATCAAATTTGGGGCCGGCACCTTGAACACATTAGCCAGTATCTTAGACAGGAAAGCGCCACTTTCTTTTCTTGTCTCCAGAGCCATCCCAAGCCTCACTACTTCTCCCTGCTGCCCTGAAAGGCACATCCAGCTCCTCAAGCTGGGGTAGGAAGGTGGCGGGAGGAAAGACAGCGGTTAAGAGGCTTAACATTCCTCTGCACAGAGGGAGATTTAAAGCCTGGCTGGGGTTACCATGACGACACATCTGTCTGATGATAAATCCCAAAAAGCCCTGCTCCAGCAGGCAGCAATCCTTTGTGTCCGGGGAGGGACCAGAGAGGAACCATGGGGGCACCAGAAATTCTGAGACTGTGGAGCCCTATGGAGCCCTGCTTTCCTGGCAGGTTTATTGTTAATCACGCGCAATCCCTCTGCTGATGTTGGGTCCTTTTCACAGCCACAACCTAAAGGTGGCATGGCACAGGTTTGAAGAAATCTCTTTCCCCTGCACAGGATAAAAGAGACTAAGGTGCCAAGTAAAATAATTGGAGATTTGTTTCAACGATCTATGCATTCAGTGTTCCCTAACCCACTGGTTCAGAGGTCTGTGAACTGTAGTAAGGTGAAACAATACAGATGCAGGAATGGAATGGGCCGGAAGGGTGGAAATTCCCTCTACTCTGACACCTCTGCACTCTGCTTCTCTTTTATAAAGTAGGAGGAATATGATAGTACTAATAATATCTTACACGTGACACAGGTGGCATTTCATTTATAACCATAATGTGCTCTGAGATTCTTAAACAAAAGGCAATCAATAAATTTGGAGTAAGCTATCCATTATGATATAAAATAGCTAGACAGATGCAAACCGATCTTGCGGTGCATATTTAAGAAATACAGTTGCTCATGTGGTACGGGACAGAGGGCTGGCGTTTCAGCTGTCCCCCAACTCTAAAAAGAAAAGTTTCTTCCCCTAGAAAACTGCCCTTCAAGTATTTCTATGTTATATTTTCTAACAATTTTCCATTCCAAAAATCCTTCCAAGAAGCAGCCAAGTGGGCGCACTAGCAGGGAGCCAGAACAATCCCCTCCCTAGCTAAGCTCCCTGTTAGTGGCTCAGCAAGGCTCACTCCAGGAAGCAACAGATGGGCTCTCCAAGGGATTCCCAGCACTGGCCACCAGAACTGATAAGCCACATCAAGGCAAAACCTGCTTCACGCTTGTCACAGTCTATCAGAGAACATCCTCTGCAACTCATGACCTGTACTTCTGGAGGTCTTTAGTGCTTAATTGGGGCAGCCATGGTGCAGGCCCTAGTGACAGACATCCACATTCCAATGCACATTTCTGGACACAATACAAAAAAGATCTAAGCTTCAGTCTGATGCTCCATTGCTTTAAAGAAACGCTTTTTTGTAATCTCGAATGATGATAAATGTTTACTTCTATGTAAATGTTAGCGGAAAAAAGTTCTAAAATTGTGCCTTTTGTTGAACCACATTTAAAAATCTACATAATCCTACTGATGGATCTGCAAAAATTTACTCAAGAGTCACTACAAGCTCTTGATGCTGGCTAGTGAAAGAAAAGAACTTTCTCAATGGGCGTAAAATTCTAGAACTGAGGAAGAAATCAGAGGAAGCCACAGCACCCTGAGTGTACCCTCTTTAGGTTGCTTCTTTAGGACTTCTCTTCTAAGACGCCACGGTGTCCTTGGCATCACAGTAACACAGGGCTAGACCTTCATGCAACTCTGTTGGTTTTTTAGCTACGAAATTTTTAACTTCTAAAAGTGTTCGCAGCAACTTTAGCTGCTTTGTACAAACTCTAACTATTACCTCCTCTATCTTTGGTCCTTCTCGAAAGAGGCAAAAGGGGGAAATAAGGTTGAGAGTCAGATGCTAGGAAGATGCGATACTATGAGTCTAGGAAAACAGTATGTGAACGAATGAAGAGAAAGAGATGGTAAAAATGGAGGAAGAAAGCAGAGCGCTTTGACGGTCTCGTCTCAAATGCTCATGCAAAGCACACTGGGGATGTGTTGTAGAAACACCTTCTGCACAGGAACTGCCCCTGTGGACACAGGTCAGCTCATTCTCAAGAGGATTTTCTGCAGCTTTCTTAGCGTCCAGCAGCAGCACTGGCATGGCTCAAAATAGCACTGTCGAAAGAGAACGCGTTCCTGGTATCAATATTTCTACCTCTCCAATAATGTTAGAATTGGGGAATTAGAAACTGGGAAGTATTTTCATTTCAGGTAAGATTTACAATTTAGAAAGGCAAGAGCTGTCAGACAGCCACCCTAACTGAGATTGTCTCTCTTTCACCCACACCATTCATAACCCAAAGTGAAATGACCGTCCTTGATTTTCATTTAGCTTGCTCTCAGACTTGCTAGCAATGACTGCTCACTATTGATGCCCTTGTAGAGATTACCAGCAAAACAGGCAAAACCTCATCTACTTAATCTTCTTTCCTCCTACCTAAAAGCAACCAGGAGGGATCATAAAAGCCAGATCCTTTTGCATTAGAAATGGCTCGCCTTTGTTGGCCAGTTCCACGAGGTTTGGTAAATTCCAAGGATTATGATTTTAGAAGAGACTGAATGTGGGATAATTGAGAAGAGAAGGGATTCCCCGAGATTTTGTTTTGTTAATTATATGCAGCTCAAATCTCTGGTAAACTTTACAAGGGAAAAATGCTTTCCTTGTGCAGCTTTTAACTGTTTCACTTCAACTGAGGACTGCAAGCAGCCTTCCAGCAGAAACAAGAACTCAAGGATTATCATCTTCAAAGTCAAAGCAAGCACAAGTCATTTTTTTCTCGTTAGAGCAGCAAGCTATTCGGCTCTCCTTTAAGCATCACAACTGAAAATGTTTCTCCTCTCATACAGGACATCTCCCATGGGAATGCGTTTGATCAAATTATATTCAGCACTTCCTTTTAATAGTCATTTTGCCTGGGAAGCTCTCTGAACGTGGACCTGCATATGGCAAACAGGCTCACTGGGACAGCAGAGTCAATTTTATACCTTCACACAACATCCAATCTTCAAACCGCTACCCTGACCACTGTAATCTAAGCTTCAAGATAAGGAGCCGCGTGTTGAGATAACGGCCCTGAAACAGAGCTTTCATATAAAAGGTCAAAGAAAATGCCAGCTGTTCTGTCACTATTATATCCCCTTCTCTCCTCACGGCGAGAGGCTATCAACAAATCCATGGAGTTATTTCTCGCTTTTAAAAAATAAAAATTCATTAACCTCTCGTGGCTCTGCAATCAGAGAGCTTCTTTTAAATGGATAAATCTGGGGTTTATCTGCTTTGCCGGAGATTCTCTGCTTACTGATCACAGATTATTCCTCCATTTCACCCTGTTAAAACCCAAACAAAGCATCTTTTGGAATTATCTTGTCTGGGTTTGTTTTTAACATCAGTAGGGCGGCCTTTGTTTCTGAGAGCTTTGGCCACCTCTCTCCTGTTTTCTCACACAGGTCTGTAGCCTGCGCAAACACTACACAGGTGAGTATCTCTGCTGGTTTGGACTAGAGAGTGCAGGGCCTGTTTAGGACCAAGATAAGATTGTTATCCTTCAAAAAAGAAAAAAATTCTGACAGAGCACGTCGAAACACAGGGACCCTGCAGTAAAATGAAGAAAATTTTAGCGTTTTCCTTAAATAAGCATTATATACAGCTGTCACATTTCTCTACAGCTGCCTGCTTGGAAACACTTTTTCTATACCTGTTTGCTTAGAAAGTTACGGTCAAAGGTGGCTCTAAAGAATTAAAGAGTGAAGCAAGTCAAATAAATGATGGCATGCTATTAGAGCTGCTTCGGGCATGCAGCTTCAAATGAACTGAAAATAAAAAGCTAGCTCCAAACAGAATTGCAAGTGTTTCCTTTTCCCCAAGCTAAACTTGGGATCAGAAGCAGAACTTGAAATTTCAAAGACCTGAAAAACCAGAGATGAACTGAGATATGTCTTACATGGATGCATAAAACATACAAAAAAAGTGGTAAGACTCCTGGTGAGGTGGAAGAGTGCTCAAGGGAATATGTAACGGATGAGGTTCAGTTCAGGTAAGAGAGACGCACATGCAAAACACTGTTCGTTTCACACATTTGTCTCAAATGTTCTGTATCCTTGGATGAAAGGTTAAAGAGTGCTCCCCTTTGAAGCGCTCTTCACATGGAAACATGCTAAGGTAGCTGCTGTCATAGGCTTATTGTAGTACTCCAGGAACTCCAACCAGGACTTATCTAAGGTTTAAGTGATAAATAGGAATCCAGAGTGAATGGCCTGGAGCCTCATACCTCTGGAACAACCTCAGCACACCTGGAGCAGCAGGCAGTGCACCTGCCTGCGGCTACCAACCAGAACGGATTGCGAAGACACAAAGGCAAGTCCTTGGCTCTGTGAGGCAGCTTTCATACGCGTATCACAGACTTAGGAGAACACTTTATCGTTTTGAAGACACAGAGAATTACAAAGGGCACTTAGTTTCTTACCTGCTTCCTACTTTTCTCCTTTGTCTGTCTCACTTTCCTCTCCTCCACAAAATCTCCCTCTCTGTGCCTTTCCCATATCCTTCCCTAATGGGTCACTGCATTACTCTAGGAACTGCCAAGGAAAGCAAACCACAAAGATGGCATATCTCTTTCCCAACTGTGAGGCTGCAGAGACAGTTCCCATGACAGCTTGGTCTGAGCATGTTTTCCTGGTGAATTTTTGGGTATTCCCTGTCCAGGGATGAGGGGTAGGGGTATAGGATATGAGGCGGTGTAACAAAGGGTGAGAAAAAACTTTTCCCAATCTGGCTGTCCTGAAAAGCTAGATAGCTACAACAACTATAGCAGTTTACACCACATGGATTGGCCTATAGTATTGCAGTACAATATAGACAGTTTATACACATTATAAAACATTAATATAATAAATAGTTTTTCTATTCTATTCT
>WEIS01073672.1:1396-25503 GCA_013389965.1 Todus mexicanus | reverse complement strand
CCACTTTCCTTTTGTTGCAGCCCATTTATTTCATTACGACATGAGAAGAGCAGAGGTTTCCGTTTGCCTTGCACTGTGTTTCAGCAAAGTCGCTCCAGAGTTACCGCTATCGCACTCAGTTTTCAGATGCAAAAATTGCAGTACCGTGCTTGCGTTTGCTTTTCTTTGCCAGATGCTGATTATACAAGACACATTCGTTTGGATCTCTTTTGGATCACTTTGGGAAAGAATAGGAAAGAATATATGGGCGGTGCCCTACAATCAGTCTGGTGATTCTGTTATGTCGGAGTAGCCTCAGAGTCATTGCATCTCCTTAATAACCATTCTGAGGTTTCTCTGACATGGTAGAATTAGAGGAAGATTCAGAGTGTCCTGGCTTAGAAGTTAAGGGAGAGATGGGCTTGACGGGAAGATGGCTGCACTGTCATGCACTTTGGCATGTTTTGGTGGAACCTTGTGATATCATTTGGTGTTTGTTGTGGGTTTTTTCCCTGCCGGTAGGATTTGACTGTCATCCTGAAGATTTAATACTAGCTGGAATGAATGATTTTTTGAGTATCTGCTTAAGGTTTCTTCAGTATGAGCTTTACTGTGTGCATCTGGTGGTGATTAAAGGATCTGTATGAAAGGAACAGTGTACTTAAAACCGACTTTAAAAGCCCCTCTGCCCTTATGGTACATTAACTTGATTCCAGTAAGGTTTTAGATGTAATTTCAGAGTATTTTATATTCCAGAATGTTGAAATCTATAATATGGAAAATTTTGTTCTTGTCAATAGAAATCATAAAACCATACAATGTAACCTAATCATGTAAAAAGCATGCTTTTTGGAAGGGCTTGTACAGCCAAAATGTTGATGCCTTATAAATGGAAACACTGGAATTTTGTTTCAAATATTGTTCAAATATGCAATGATACTAATTTGTCGTAATTTGTCAGATTAAACAAATATTTTAAAACAGATACTGAAAGAAATAGCTGGTAGGGTTTGGATCGTGTGTTAGTTGTGATTTGTTTTACCTCACAGTATGAGTCAGGAGGTCTTTAAAACAAAAACAAAGGCTGTAACTCAGTCTTTATTTGCATCGGAGGAGATAGCACATAAACCACCTAGTGCTTCTCATCCGTCATCTCTTCCTCACGCCACCTCCACGCCCATGGTCATTGGAAGAGTTCGCTTATACTTTCTGAAAGAACGATTGTGTGTAGTGTCTACTGTTGGACTTGCTACCTCCTTGTCTTCTTGCCCATCAGCTTTTATACTTTCTGTGGGGTTTTGTTTTCAAAAGTTACTTTATCTGAGCCTTCTAATTTACTGAAATGATTTTTTTTTCTCTGAGTTTTCTGCTTTAAAAAACCCCAATCAAGCAGATATCCACACAAAACAAAACCCACTGCGTTTTGGATATCCTTTACGTTATGCTGTCTAGTTTTGTCACTTAAACTACTTGAATTTTGAACTACCTTTGAAAAGATGACTAATGACTTCATTGCACGGTTGTATTCGAAGTTTTTGCTACTCGTTTTGGCCCTTCCCAGCTGCCAGACTTTGTTTCTCTCCCATCCCTAATCTTCATGTACAAACAGCATGAGCAGCTGACCTTCTTCCTTGTTAGGGTTGAACAGCTCCCTTGGCTTGCTGATCACTACTAAGTTGTTCTTGATGAAACTGTTACTTTCTTCTAGGTTTCTGCTTAATAGTTACAGGAACAGATCAAGTTATACCTCTTGTCTCTTCTTCATATGGGAAAAAACCCTCTTAATCTCATCCACGGGGTGATGCTTAGAGGATTCAGAGGCTATTCCTGACATGCACATGTGTGACAGACAGCTGGGCTTTGGCGCTTGGCTGAGGAGTGGGAGGAGAGTTGCTAAAAGTGGACTACTGAAGTTTGAGGCATCAGTCAGTTTGGGAAGAGGGCTGTATGGGACAGACAGGTTCAGTGAGTGGGCAAAATAGGTCCTGACTGCAGTTATGTCCCTGAGCTTCTGCTTCAAACTTCCACTGATACCCTTTTAATAAAATGTACTACCCGTATTGCTGGATGGTTTTTCTTTGATGTGCCGTTGTACTCCTCCCCTTTGGTTCCCTAACTAGGGCTGAAGAGGGCTGATGGTGGCAGAGTATTGCGTTCATCTCGATTTTGTAGCATTGTGTTGACTGTTGTTGCTCTCGTTTGAACTGAGGTATGATCCAGGTTTTGTTTCAAAAGTTCAAGTGTCTGCCTTTATTAAATCATCAAAATTAAAGCATCTGCATTCTCTGTTAACTTAACTTGCTTTTCGTTGTCTGTTTTTTCTGCTAAGCCATCTTCAGCTTCATTTTTTAGGGTGCTTTTTCTTTATTTCAGGCATAAATTAGTCAATCTTGTGCATGCTTTACATTTTTACAAGCTTTCCCTATATTTATTATCTTCTGGTTAGAGATCGAGAAGAGAGGTTGGCAGCTCTTACTGCAGCTCAACAAGAAGCCATGGAAGAACTACAGAAGAAGATTCAACTGAAGGTATAGAAGGACACTTTAGTTGAAAAATACATTAACAGTATAGTATTTCTGCAAATTTTCTGTATGTTTTATTTGCTGAGGATGTTAAAGCGCACTGTACAATGTCCTGAATCATGTAACTTTACAAGAGAGATTTGCTTTGGTTTCTGCATTGTAACAGTGTAGCATACTGTGTAAGACATACCGTGTGCTTTGAAAAGAGCAGCACTGACCTCTCTGGAATTCATTCATTTCCAAGCCTGAAACATGACAACAAATAAACCTTTCCAAGAGATGTCTAAGTAATTTTCAATTAAATTGTGAGAAAAATTAATATGTAAAAACTACCGCACTCTTTAGTGAAGACAGTTCACCAAACAGTCACCCTGAGTACTATCTATAAGTACTGAAACAGGTGCCATCAAGTGTGGTGTGCTGTCCTTTTATTTCATGAAGGGCTCCAGTTATTTCATTAAATAGCCATAAGGGTCGAGCCCCTTGTAGTTCACCTGTTACCTTATTTGACTCTCCAGTGGAGAACCAAGGCATCTGAAGTTTTGAAGAGACAGCCACTATTTTTCAGATTGTTGTGGTTTAAAAGGGGAACAGGTAGTGGCGCTATGACCCTGTATGGGGTCAGAAGGTCAGGTATTCCCTTCCTTTTCCTGCCTTCTCCTATATAAAGGGGGTCGGGAAGCTGGGTTGTCCCCTTTCCCTTCCTGCTCGTGCGTCGTACTGGCCACTGTTTATCCCAGGGGTGGCTGGGCCTGCATGCCATGGGGTGTGGGGAAATCCGTCGCCATCTGAGATTGAGTTTTGTATATATCTACACATATATATCCCTTCTCTAAACCTTCTGCGTATCCTTTTTTCCCCTAATACCTTTTGTTATCTGTTAAAATTACATTCTTAACTTCCAATTCCGAGCAAGCCCCTCTTTGTTTACCTGTTGCTCTTTTCGTCTGTCTTCTCCCTGAGGGGAGAGAGGGGAAAAATAAATCTGTCCCGTGGGGTTTTGCCCTGAACCCCTAAACGCAGACACAGATGTAAAGACTTCCAAAGTGATGATTACATTTTTTAAGGTTCTGAGGCGGAACTATGTGTTACAGTTTCAATTCATGATAAATTATGTAAATTTTTATTACAGGATGATTTATGTATATGTACAAATGATTTTTCATTTCAGCATTATTTTTTGCTCTGATCCCAGTCTGAAGCACCACAGCTACATTTCCTTATACCGTAAAATGCAGTTTTATTATTAAATACCGATTCCTACCCCAGCCTCTGATTTTAAATAGTAGTTGAGAGTTTGTTCCATTCTCATGAGGGTTAATTATGAAAACCCTCTGAAAGAATCTGGTGAGCCATGTCTGCTACTGCAGATAAATAATAATTTATTTTACTTTTTTAATTACTTAATTTGTACTTTGATTTCATATCTGTCAGTCAAAACAGCACTTTGTAAGTTACTTATTTGTAGAATTGGAAGTTGAACTTGTGATTCAATAAGAACAGAACTAGAACTGAGATGTTAAATGTAACCAAAAGATCTACGAAAGGATTTGCAACAGATTGTTAATGGATTATCACCTATAAAACAAAAATAATGCTGATTGATTTTTAAGTCATAGCATAATGTTAAAATGTCTGTGATGTGTGATGACTTATAATGCCTTTCAAGAATGAAAAATCGTTTCAGTTTAACAGTGTTGAATCCTAACTGTACAGAATTCGGTTATTTCCAATATTTGTTTGCAAAGTTAATTCCATTTACTGTAGTTCAATGTGTTTTCTCTTTGTTGCTTTGATTATTTTACGTCCAGCATGATGAAAGTATTAGAAGGCACATGGAACAAATTGAACAACGCAAAGAGAAAGCAGCTGAATTAAGTAGTGGAAGACATGCTAATACTGATTATGCACCAAAACTTACACCATACGAACGGAAAAAGCAGTGCTCGTTATGCAATGTAATGGTAAGTTGGGTCGGAATACGGCCAGAACTGCAAGGCCAGCCGGAGTCTGGAAGCTACAAATTATGCTTCATTCACAGATGAGAGTACTGCACATCGGCCATGTTACTGCTCTTGTAAAGTGGGCCTTAGTTTGGATTGTCTGTCTATAAATCAGGCAGTTTAGCCAAGATTTGAAAGAACTGTAGAGTTGTAGGTAGAATAGAGAGTGTGGACAGTACTTAGTTATTAGCTGTCTCTTGTAAGGAAATCAAGAAAGCCAGATTTAAAGCACTGAATAGAAGGTAGCTGAGCTGTGAACACCTTGTTGTAAGTTCTTGCGGCTGTTTGAACTTAACGTGAGTTCAAGAGATGATTGGACAAGTTTCATTGGACTGAAATTCACTGAAGAGTATTGGATACGGAGAAAACACATCGAGCTTAAGAAGTTCTTAAACTGGGTCTGGCTGGAGGCTTAAGAGTATTGAAGGGGCGAATCAGTGTTCTCTTTGTGTCTTCTTTCTATTTTTTTTAAGCGGGTATCTTATTTTTTTGGTCACTGTTGGAAGGCAGGTACTCTGCTAGGCAGACCTCTGATCTCAACAGGGTATCTCTTCTTGTGTCTGCTATTGCGTATGTCCCAGGAATGGTGAAGAGAAGCCCGTACAGTCACTGAGGAGGAAGCAGGAAGATCTGTTCTTCTTGATGACTGGGTTTACTGATTTGCAAAGACTAGGCATTACTGAATAAAGCCTTATATCCTCCTAAGCATTATTTCTCTTTAATTGCCAAATTAAAGATTGAACAGGATCACTTGAGGCAGTGCTGGAACAGAAACTCAGAATGAAGTCTTGTATATTCACTGGTGATGCATTTGAGAGTGGAAGTCCAATATATGAAGTTAGATTGAAGTGAAAATGAGATGAGAAGCCAAGATATTTTTTAATCTCCTATTATAGTGCTGGCTAGAAAATCATTATGTAATTTACTCTTAAGTCCTGCATAGAAGATGTTTGTGTAAATTAGGTTAAAGAATCAAGTACTGTACTTAAAATTCTGAACATACTCCTGAAAAATTTGCATATTCTATATTTAAAATACTGTTATTTATAGATGAAGGAATTATCAAGAATAAAACCTATTAATTCCTAACTATTTGTATAACTAATTCATTGTCATTACAGATTTCCTCGGAAGTATACCTTTTTAGCCACATTAAAGGGAAAAAACACCAACAAGCTGTGAGAGAAAACAGTAGCATCCAAGGACGAGAGCTTTCAGATGAAGAAGTGGTAAGTTCTGTAATGTGTGGTTTTTTCTATAGTAATTCCAATTTTAAATGCTGTCCAGCTGAGTAGCCTAAGAAAGTCTTGAAAATTCTTATAAAGGAACTGAACAAGAATATTTGTGTTAGCATGGGAATAATAGTGCCTTTTTGATTATACGCTGCCAATGAAAACGAGTGGAAGAAACAGTGGATTCATATACTTCAGGGAGTTGCTATTTCAGATTGTGTATAAAATGTGACTAATTATTTTCTATTAATTCAAAGGTATTTTTCATCTGACTGTATGCATGATAAAAATCTAATGTGTTACAGGTGTCCACCTTTTGCTTCCTGTTGCTTTAGTCCTTTATATGAGCTATCATCTGCATCAGAGTCAAAAATGCTTAAAATTGTAGTGCAAAATTACTTTAAAATGTAAGATTGGAAACACTTTTCAAATATTTACATTGCTAGAAAGAGAAATACTAATTTTTCAGTAGTTTCTTAAGAGGAATTGACATGGTGATTTTTAGAAAGCATTGAGGACATTTCATACTAAATGAAGAAACTATGCTCTTTTGAAGAAAAGACTTCTGAATGGTTGTCTGGCTTAATTTCTTGTTTCTGCTGTCTGAATTGAAGCACAGTATTAAATCAAGGCCTTTTCTATGAGACAAATTATGAACAGTCAGGCTTTGAGTTTTGTCTAGCCAAAAAATTGGCGAATGCCTAAGTATTGTGCATGTCAGATGTTAGGAAGAAATACTGTACAAGCCAGTTCTCCAGAGCTGATTCAGATTTAACTTCATCATGTCCCAAAATCTGTTTCCATCCAAGCTGATTGAAATGCCACTTCTCAGTACTTCTAGTTTTTGACCGTCTCCTTCCCTTCACAGTTCTTGTTACTATTTTTCTTTGTTGAAATAATCTCTTTATTTACAGCTTATTACATGCAGTAGTAACATCTTTTCCTTTTTAAAAAGCTTTGGAGAGTTACGCCTCTGAGGTACTGAAATTTGCAGAGGTGGTTATCAGTGGAAAAACAGTAAAAGAAAATTGGAGAGATGTAGTAGTCTGATGGAATAAATTTTTGATGAGTTGCAGTTTGCCTGCCCCTTCCTTAGCTGTAATGAAAGGACAGAAACTATCTCTTCAGGTTTTTTTCCTCTTTTACAGTGATTATTAGTAGGAGTTGTGCGGTTTTGGATTTGGCTTTAGATGCCGGGTTTACCTAACTGAATATATGGGAGGAGGCTTCATACTGCATTAACTGATAATCAAGCTATGGTTCTTGCCAGGCAACTGTCTCAGATGAATATGGAGGGTAACGGTGAACAAAATTTTCTTTTGACTGGGTATTAGATGCTATTCACAACATCTAATTTGATATCTTAACACCTTCAGCTTCCAGAAAAAAGGGATTACGTTTTAACAGCTGCATTTGTGCCCATCTGGTGAAAATGTTGTTCCACTAGAGGGCACAGATATCTTGTTTTTTGTAATGTACAACATCATATGCTTAAATCCAACAAAACATTTCAATGTGAATTTAAGATCGTGGCTAAGGTTAAATGTATAGATTTCCTGAATGCATACTTAGTGTGAGAGCAAAAGGAGAGAACACTCAAACCATTCTGTGTTTTAACTGAACAAATTGGCTTGATGTTTACAATTGCAGACTTAAATATCCTTAGTCAAGATCGTGTGTAGTATTTGGCATACTGGCAACATGTGGATACTTCCATTGTTAAATATTTAATTTTTTATTTAGAGCTACATTTTAATTAATCCAAGTATACAATTGTGAGCTATACTCTGCAAATCTGAAATGTCCTTGGCCTGAAACCCTCCCTGTTGTGGTTCTGTTTGGTTGGGTTTTTTTGAAAGCGCAGTGACAAGGTAGACTTGCTAAAGATAAGGGTGCTGTAAAGTAGAAAAGCAATTTTGTTTATCAGAGCAATCTGCTCTATGTACCTCTTCATTCAGCACGCACAGTTAATGCCAAACTTTGCCTCCCCCACAATTAAAGCATTCAGTATCTTTAGTTAAGTTTTGTAATACTTGAGAAAAAAATTCCAAAGTGTTATACAGAAGTAAACCCATATTCCGGGGAAGCATTATAGTATTCATAGTTACTTATTCATCACTCTTTCCAATTTTTCAGTTGCTGAGGGTGTTTGTAGTGAGAACACAGTTGTACTACTTAAAATTATTACATGTCATCTGTGATGTCTTTAGATTATATACATCTTGTCCATGACCCTTCTTCTTTGACATAAAAGATTTTATTTATATCACCTTTGACCTAATAAAATTTCACCTTTAACCTTGTGCACTTGACACCTCAGATAACTTACTCTTGATCTTTGACTCATTTTGTGTTAAACCTGTTAAGTATAATAGGTAGCTGCCTAGAAAGAAAGCTTTCCTTTAATTGTAATCTGACCATAGAATTTCTTTATTACTACTTTGGAAATCGCAGAAGGACTTGAAATACATTTATTTTTACCGTATTGGTACCACAGAAGGTAAGATTTAAGTATCTCCTTAAGACTTTGGAAACTAATTTGAGTAAGTGATTATATAATAGGTCTTCCTACAGTAAGGATTTTTGTAGGTTGGTTTAAGTAAAAAGTGAAAAGCTGTGCTGAATGGTCATTGACACTAATTTCTCTGGGCCTGGTGGCTACTGGTAGCAGATCTTGCGAGATATAAAAAGAAGCTATTACATTCCAGGATTTTTCCCTTTGCTATAGCATCTGCAGGTTCTGTAATTTTACAAACATTTTCAGAGATAAAAGTAGACTTTATGTTGGAGCAGTTTTCGTTGTTCTGAAATTAAGTCTTATCTTGTGCTTAATTCCAACATCTGTTGTGCAAGAGCCAACAGCTCATGTTAGATCATGAATAAAATCAATTCACTTGTAGAAGCAGTATATTAGTGAAACTCACAAAGGAAATAGTTTTGTTATGACTGAAGATTAAAAAATGAAAAAGCCTGCAGTTATTTCTAGGATGATATGACAGCTTCAATTTGTCTCAGCTTTTTCAGTTTTCTTCATTTGAGTATTTCTTAGACTCCAGCTGAAAAGGATGTAGATTGCTCCTAAAGCAAAAATCTATTGATTTTTAAACAGTGGTTATCATGTGAAGGCAAAGTAAGTTGTATTCACACTTCTTGCTTCTTATAAATACATTCATTCATGTAGATGGCAAAACTCTCGTAGCAGGGTCAGCTTCAGGCTAAAAGTCATCCTTTCCTCATTACATTTCTGAAGCTTGCGGTGCTATCGCTGTCCCCCGTCATTGCCCCGTTATCTTCAGGGCAGTAACGACGCTCTGTCTACATGTTCTCTCTGCTTAAATGCATGTCTTCTTCCATCAAACTTACTGCTTTACCTTCTTCTTGCATTGCTGTTTTCTATGCCATCGATTTCCTGTCCCCTCTCAATATTCGTATTATTTTCAGCTCAGCCAAGGATGTAAAGCATGTATACAATTTGGTTTCATTGACTTCTCCGGAACCACACTTAGCATGTTGGATGGTAGGACTAATTGTTTCGCTGAATCAAAGCCAGTGTGACACAAAGGGCTTGTGACACAAAGGCTGTCACTGGAAAGGTGCCTGCTGGAAGCCTTGGCACGACGCATGGTGATTTCATTAGGCTAAGGGGTCTCTGTAGAGACTCTGTAGAAACCTTGGAGACATTTGCTGCCACCTGTAGCTGCTAGATGATTTATTCATTTTTATGCCTCTCTGCTTTCCCTTTTTCCTTTGTCTTGCTTGTCTGTCCTAGCTTGCTTTGAGATATACATGTAACTTCAGTAATCCTTGCAGCTTACTTCCTTTGAACCGGTGTCCTATCTCTTGTCTGTATCTTCTAGCATTGAAATACCATGGTTTAAAGGCAATTTTAGAGTATAAATCATGTCATTTAATGCAGCCTATGAATGTTTCTAATAAGTGAAAAGTACTTCTAAAAACCATATGAAATAGATAACTTGGCAGGGGTTTGGTTAATTTATATAAGGTGCATGCTAGAATTTTATGTATTTTAAAGCAGAATGGAGGAATATTAATCAACTATTGTTTGCATATATGAAAAATGTGGGAGTTTTTATCAGGGAAGAAAACTGACTCTATTGTCATGATATAAATGAAACAAAGAACTTCTTAGAGGTTTATTCAAATCAAAGGAAAATATAATCCCTTGATGGAGCAAAGAGACTCTTGTTGTCTGAAGATTGACAGCATTAAAATGTGGGGATTTATAGAAAGACATGGTTCATTGAGCCCACCCACATTCCTTTTAAAAAACCCAGGTAGTCAGTGAGTAAATCTTATTCTACAGTGTGGGTTGTCAAGTTGGCTTGGGTTGCAGTGTGAGCCTTTCCTGGCATAGGTCTGCCTTGATTGTAGTGGGGTCTGATTTACAACGTGCATAACTGCGCTGTCCGGCTCCCCTGATACGGACACAGTTACACTGGCAGGATTCCGCATTTGCCAGGATGTGGGGAGAGGCTGCCAGAGAAAGCAGAGCTGCGCTGCTTCAAGTTCTGCTCCAGCCATCAAAGGTTTATAGCAGGCACATTGCACAAGCAAAGGTGATGTTCATATGAGTTTGAATTTCTAAAAGCTTTTGGGGGTGAAGGCTTGTTTTGTTTTGAGAAATTGAGGTGTTTTCTCAAAGTTGCATGCTGCTTCCATTATTTCTTACAGAGGAAATTACTGAGGGAAGGAGATAAGGGAATGTTTTCATACCTGACCTTTGCTCTTTTTCTTTCTATTAACAAGGAGCTTTCTTGTCTAGAGACATAGTGGTGCTTGGACTTTGCTATTTTATTTTTTTAATTCACTGTGTTTTCATTAAAATTAAATTATATAACTATTGTTTTATTGCTTCAACCTTAGCAGCATTGGGAAAAATGCTTTTTGTTTTCCCTTCTGGATTAGACTGGTTTCAAGTCATGCTGGATCATGTTGGGCCTTTTGTCAACCCAAGTCCTTCTTCTCGGGGGTGCTCTCAATCCACTTGTCACTCAGACGGTATTTGTGCTTGGGATTGCCCTGACCCCAGTGCAGAACCTTGCAGCTGGCTTGTTGACCTTCATGAGCTTCACATATGCCCGTTTCTCAAGCCTGCCCAGATCCCTCTAGGCGGCATCCCTTCCCTCCAGTGTGTTGGCTGTACCACACAGCTTAATGTTGTCAGCCAACTTGCTGAGAGTGCTTTTGATCCCACTGTCCGTGTCACCAGGAAGGATGTTAAACAGCTCCTGAGGAACACCGCTCGTCACTGGTCTCTGCTTGGAAATTGAGCCATTGACCACAACTCTGTGTGACCATCCAACCAATTCCTTATCCACGGAGTGGTCCACCCATCCAATTCATGTCTCTTCAATTTAGAGACAAGGATGATGTGTGGGACAGTGTTGAATGCTTCGTGCTAATCCAGGTAGATGATGGCAGTTGCTCCTCCCTTATTTGCTAAGGCTGTAACCCCCTTGTAGAAGGCCACCACATTTGTCATGATTTGCCCTTGATGAAGCCACACTGGCTGTTGCCAATCATCTCTTTATTTCCTGTGCCTTAGCATAGCTTTCAGGAGGATCTACTCCATGATGTTACCTGGCACAGGCTTTCGGCTGTTGCTTTCATGTGAGTCTGATTTTTTTGGCTGAGAGTTGTGTGTGCCTACTGTTTGCAGCCTGGGGCCTATTCTGGTGTATGTTTGCGCTCCAGACTCCTTTGAACAATTGGAGGATCAACTATACCCATTACAGTACAAGGAGATGATCTTGACTCAGCTCTGGTCATATATAATACTTAAGTAATTTCTGGGTAATACAGTAGTGCATATGGTTTGGTCATATGTTGAATGATATTCCCGTTTCTTTTATCCACAGAGTTACAGAATACAGACTTCATTTGAAATTCTTATTTTTCTTGGCACCCGATTATAGTTTGCCAACAGTAGCCCATTTTTCTTCTCTATTGCTCCCAAGAAGCAATCTGTAAATCACCTACAAACATCCCAATAAAGCCCCAGGTACTGGTTGAGTTTGCTTTACTCATTTTTTTAATATATTTTTTTTTTATTGCCCTGAAGAAGAGAGGATTTTTTTAGAGAGGAGGAGTTGTGTCTTGCTACAGGAATGAAGTCAGGCCAAGCATCTGTGGTCCATTTCTATTGATGGATGTTTCATATCTGTTGGAAACTTGTGGTCCTTTCAGCACAGGAGCCCTGGCCTTGTAATTCCGCTGTGAATACATTTGTCCTAGAAGAAGCTGTCATGGACAATCATATAATTACGAAGTTTAATCCATGATGCAGTTTGCAGAAGGTCTCTCAGTACTCAATACATCAATTCGAGTTTTTTGTACTTTGCACAGAAATAGCTTCTTACCTTTAATATATTACAAAGTGTTGTTTTTCTTGGCAAAAATGGATGTGATGAATTGTTTATCGGCTATGTCTTCAGTTGTGATAGATCACTGGCAACAGCTGCACCCTTCTTCCTTTTGGCTTGGCTCTCTTGAATATTCACAGCCAGTAAGAAGAGCTACGACTGGCAGGGCCAAGTGCACTCTCATTTCCCCCTTTCTCTTGCTTGCCCTTGCAGCCCAATGATAATGTCAGTGCCTTCAGCTTTCTTCCCTGGTCTGCAGAGCCATGCATTCCGTGTCCAGTATCCAGAATGCTTGTTCTTGCAGAAGAAACAGCTTTACGTTGCTTTCTATTCCCACGTTTGGGAGTAACAAGTGGGAAAGGGAATGATATTAAAAATCCCAAGACATATCTGAACATACAATTCAGAATATTATTTGCTATCTTGGTGGCAAGCTGTTATACTGGTGAATTTATGGACAAGCAAGGTGACTAAGAGTGGAGTTGGTATTAGCAGTATAAATAGTATTTAGTTTGGGCATGCTAAAGAGCAGCATTAGTCCCTCATTTTAAAAAAATAATTTCAAGAAGTAAAGAAGAAACAACTTTTACAATGAAAGGTCATTCGTCAGTTTTAGAGTGAATAATGGAAGTTTTTGAATGCACTACACTGATCTTGTAAAGTACATTCTAGCATAGAAACACAAACAATAAAAATCTTGATTTTGGAAAAAAAGTATTTGAATATCCATTACTTTATAACCCATATGAAGCGCTTACAATAACTCTTATTAATGGTAACAGAAAAAGACTGTCCTTATTTTGAATCTTCTCTGTATTGTGATGTGGATCATCACTCATGGTGTTATGACAGTATTTGATCACAACATTTGATCTCTTGATGATTAAGCATTAATGACCATTTGTCTTTCAAGCTGTCGTTTGGTATAGTGTTGAAAATTGAATTCTGCATGTGATAATCTGCTTCAGCATCTGTTTTTCATATTAAATATTGTCCTAGCCTATGAGGAGAAAAAATACTGAGGAGTTTTGTTGAAACATGTATTAAAATAATGAACAAATATTCCTGTGGTAATGTGATTTAGAGTCAAGCCTCAAAAACCTCTTCAAAGTTTGGCAATTACATCCCTTAAGTGATTATGTACAAGTAAGAAGCCATTATTCCTGACACTGGCAATAAATATCACAAACAGATTTTAATAATTTTCTGCCGTTACAGGAGATTGTGCATTTTGAAGCAGGTAAAGGTGTTCATTTAAAAGACAGATCTAGGCTTCAGAGTAGTTACCTATTGATTTGCTAGAATATATACCTAGTGTAACTTAGATTTATACAAAATATTGTTTCCTATTATTTTTTTTTATTAAAATGGTAAATGAATGAGAATTATTATGTGATATAAGCCAGTACAAATGTTTCTTTATAATCTTCCTCGTGTTTATTATTTTAATGCTGATATAAGAGGGCAAGTAAAAACAAGTGTTTCAAAGTCCTGAAGATCAAATTTAGATAGATAGCTAGAGTCAGATATTTTTCAATTGCCTTGGTCTGCAGAATTGGGTTAGAAAACTTAGAGGAATGCCTTTTCTTTCCAAACTTGGGGATTCAGAGTTGGAAAGAATACAAAAATAATAAGAATAACCAGTCTTACAGTATTCTGGCACTTTTGCTTCTGTTCTGGACAGAATCCAGAAATACAGAAGGGAATGAGAATGAAAAATAATAGAGAAAAAGCCCTATAAACTTTTCAGATTCCAAGAGGTCATTTCGACTCATTTTTTTGGGTGAAAATCCAATAGCTGGAAGAGTTTTCCACTTAGGTGAATTGGTTAGTTTGTACATAATGGAAACAGAGCTAATTAAGCACTGTCTGGCACTCTGTGTCGAATGGGCTGTGCATTGGAAAGGTCAGGCCTTGACATGCCTGTTGCTAGACGGTAGGATTCCACTCCAGGGTTGCTGTGTGGTAGCACAGGACCCTCCAGAGCTTGTAGAAAGCAGCAGAAAATATGTGATATACTAGGTGATGGTCCTGGCCGCTCCTGCCAGCGCCTGCCTGGCTGCAGACCAGAAGATTTGCAGAGCCTTCTTTCCCCGGCTGTTACTGCTGCCTATTAGGAGGAATATTGTGCTTCATTTGAGCCAGCGAGGAGCAGTGCGCATGCAGGAGAACAGAGGATCTTAAGTTATGACTGCCCTACAGCAACAAATGCCAGGCTGTAATTTTCTTCTCAGCTTGAGCACATACAGATGCTTTACTGCAGGATTGTCCTACCTATGCAGTCCTGCCCGAAGCAGAACTCATGAAAAGGCAATGCTTACTTAAAAAGAAAGGCAGGGGAAGAAGTATCTGTATTCTGCTCGCTCGTAATTTTAGAATGAGGAAATTTTGTTAGGAAGAATTCTGTTTGGCACACTCTACATCACAATTTAATATTTGCTGAATAGTGAAATGAGTAGTAGCTTGCTTATATGTAATACAGAGAGCCAAAAGTGTCATAGTCAAAGAGATTGGGTAGCAAAATAATTTTGCAATTGTGTTCTGGTTTGATAAATACTTACATATCCAACATGTCATCTGTCAAGGTCAGATACGTGAATTTGTTGCTGTAATCAGGACACTAAATAGGGAGAGCGAGTCCAGAGTATTGGTCTTGTCAATGAGCATTGTATGAAGAGGGTGTCAGTTAGGAAATTTACTCTCTAGCTGTTGTATTTTATATAGAATACTGAGGTTCCGAATCCAGTCTTTTCTGTGGTTTTCCTCATCCGAACTGAAGTGGACTGTACTCAGTTGTATAGCAGTTCAATGTTTTGTACTATTTCCTACACTTTTCATGGCAAAATTTTCCAATTATGTTTGTTCTGGAGTCTGAAAAATCTACGTTATTTCAGAGAATAGTGATAGTAATGCTGTAAACCTTGTAATCTAAACATGTCATATAGAAAAAAGGGGTATCGTTCAGTGTATGGAGGAAAAACTTGGTTATAACAAGTGCTTAGTGAACTAAAGATACGAAATGAACTAGATAGTTTTTCAGGCAATTGAATGGGACTAGGCAGTAACCAGTAAGAATTTGACTTCATGGGTGACCTTACTAGTTTTAGCAACTTGGTTTCTCCTGTAGCTGGTAGATGAGACCCATTGGTTGCATTTGGAAAGCTTCAGGATTCTTAGTGCCCAAAAGTCAGAACAGTTGAGGATGGAGGGAGAAGAGAGGAAAAACCAAGACATTTTTTGTAAATAATCTGAATGCACATGTACAACTGCCGCCACCACACAGCAGACAAGGTAGAAATTCATGTTAGTTTTTATCACCTTGCTTGTTAATGAAGTATTGAAACTGCTACAGGAAGTTCATTACGGTTATTCTAAAAATTGCTTCAGTTTTTATGTAAAAATTATTAGAGCTCTATATCGCTATGTCAAGTAAGAATATGTGTCTACAGAATGCCATTAAATATCAAACTGTTTGTTTACTAGGTTACTTCTATGTTTCATAAGCTTTTCAGCTAGACAGACTCCCTCTGAGAAACAGGTACAGTATACCTTGTGAGTTTTAAAAATAGCCTTTAGTTCTAGAGAATGCATGTAAATAACACTGGAGAGAAATAGCAGGAGTATTTCTACTGTAACGCATCACTGGGCTGTCACTGAACGCGTATATAGGGAGGAATATAGAAGAAATATATCAGCACCCAGTTTTTGTTTCCATATTTCCTGGCTGTACGTTGCAACATAGTACAGACAACTGCTTTTAGTGGCACAGAATCTGCCATCTTCAGGGAAATTGATCCCTTGTTTTGTGGCATAGTTGAGGTCAGCTGTGCAACTTAGAGGGTGAGTTATCCCGTGTGAAAAATGATGGCAGAAATCTGATATATAACGATTATCATAGCTGATTCTATTTCTGTTAGGACAAAAACAGCAAAATTACTCTACTCTATATAAATCTTTAAACCAAAGTTTTAGAGAAGTTGCACAGCTAAATTGACATTGCTGCTGTAGAAACTGAAAACTGCAACGAACATTATTGGTCAGTGTGAGTACAGATCTTAGTAACAGAATCATAGAATAGAATCATAGAATAATTAAGGCTGAAGAGACCTCTGAAAAGAGCCTTTACTTAGTAATGCTTTGTTTTTACAATGGCCTAAATTCTTCAAAAGTTTGAAGGATTTGGGGTCAGAATGTGCTCAACGTAGCGCAGAATCAGGCCAGTACTGCCCCTTCACGCTGCCATAAAAATAAGCCCAAAACACCTCTGTGGAAAGGGTAAATTAGTCTCAGAAATTCTTACAGCATTTATCTTTTATTATATACAACTAATAGGGAGAAAAAGTAAAAGGCTTTTAGGAAAAAGTGCCTAGATTACCCAGGTATTCTGTGTGACCTTCATTAGAAATTAAAAAAAACCAAACCCTGAAACTGAATAGTTTCATTATTGTTTGCTTATAAGCATTCAGGATGACAAAAGTTTGCTTTCTAAACACTGCACTGGCTTCACTCACTTGTACGTTTGTGGCAGTTACTTTTAGGGTACATTAACCTGTCCGACTAATGGCTGTGCAGGTAAAATTACTCATGAATTTAATTACTTAAAGGATTGGATGTTCCGTACTTCAGTGTGACTCAGTGGATTTAAAAATCCTTTATTTTTTCTGATAACTGGTAGGAGCTTAATAAAACGTGGGAATAAATATATTTACACTGCTCTGAAGCATGATACAGCATCAGCTATCTTCTGATGTCAGTTGTCACTCAGTACCAAGCTATTAGTTATACTTGTTTCGCACCTGACGGCGTAGATCTGCTTACTCTGATAATCCTGCACTTCGGTCTGTACCTTCAAAAAGTGATTCTTTTTTTTTTTTTTGTGACATAAGGTATTGTTACTATAGATTTACTTCAGTGAGCTGTAGTATGGAGTCTGATAGTAATCCAAACTGCCACACATGAAAGCTGAGAACTCTGAGAAATATCGTTCACGAAGGTGCTGGAGTTCATGTGAACCATCCTGTGTGCTATTGACAGCAAGACCTCTGTTGGCCCTCATAGGCTTATAGGTGAATGTGCCTGGTGAACCATGTAGTTCTCTTGAAGTCCTCTGTGGAGTCGCAGATAAGATGAGGAAAAAGAGTTGAGTGTGCGAGATGAAGGGATACGAGGCTCTGTCTCTCGCTCCTACCTGGCAGAAATCTGACGCCATGTTTGCAGTTGAGCTGTGCAGCAAGAGGACAGCAAGCTGCCTGCCCCTGGGGTAGGTGTTCTGCCCCTTCTGTAAGGTGGCATCCATTGTTGAGCGCAGCGTGAACTTTGCTCTGCTGTCACCTTGAGGGATATAGTATGGAGATTGAGGATCTGGTGAACCAAACAACCAGTTCCGCTGTAACAAAGATACAGAACGATAGTAATAGTCCTTGTTAGTTTTGTAAACAAGTGCTTCATCTTCCTCGTAAGATATGAGGCAAATCAATGGTAAATTGCAGTTATAGGGTGTGCTAGTTCAGTATGGAAAGCAGCAATGTACATTTCAAATCCCACTGAAAAGAATACTTTCTTTTTTATATAACTGAGCATCCACAAAATGTCACAGGTTAAGTACCTGGAAGCTTGGTAGCAAAGCAGGAGTAGTGTCGTAGTCTTTTTTGAGGAAGTCCTTTCTTTTCTTAATACCGAAAAACTCTAAACCATCAGTTTCCTGTGAAGTTTCAGACTTTATGACCAGGTTTCTGGTTTTTAAAAGAAAGTTCAAGGGAATGGCTATTTTTAAGTGTGTGTTGAGCGTGCTTTCTCTCTGAGGAGACAAAAATGAGCGGGTATTTCCTAAGCAGCGCTGAGATGGTTTGTGTTCTGTGCTACTAGATTGATTAAGAATTAACCTACCAAAAATATTTTGCTAGTCCTGTACTACTGAATCGTGCTCACCCGTTTGAGATACCGTAAGAAAGTTTTCATTTAAGCACTTCATGCTAAAATTAAATAGATCATATTAAGGGCAGCAGGGGGTGGGGGTGGATGGGAATGCTTACAAAAGCTGTGAGAATTATGTGGCATGGATATAGCAATATCTGTGGTTCGAACAACATGGACAATAAATACATTGAGGAAAAATCATTCAGGTGTACCAGGAGTTATACGGGATAGACAATTTAGCAAAGTTAGTCAGCATTACTCTTTGAATTTGCTTAGATTATTATGCTTGATTTCTTATGTCTAATATTAGTTCAAGGTTCATTTTGCATTCATATAATTTAAGATAGAAATTTCAATTACTGTTTTGACCAAATATATAGCTAGACTATATCATGCAGCAATGCTTTACAAAAACTAAATGGTCCTTTTCCAGGAAATTTCACAGAGATTTATTTTGTTTGCCACAGGCATAGTATTTTCATGAAACAGTGAAAGAAAATATAGGTAGTTTTCTGGAAAATATTGTCTATAAATTTTTTAACATTTCACCTTTTACTTTGAATTTTAAGGATACTTACCAGAAAGGCAAGAATAACCACATCTGATAATGACACTAATAATTTTCTAGGATAAATTATCATTGTAGGCAGTGGTCACCCATACTTCATAGTGTGTTCAGTATTCTGTAAGAAAACAAATGGAAGCCTTGGTATATGAAAAATGGGGTAAATATATTCTAATAACTGGCATTAAAGTAGTTGTTTATTGTTATTTGAAAAAAACAATTGGCTGTTTCAGCCCAGTAGTAGAAGCAGCCCTAATGCAATATGGAGATAAGTGTCCACTGGTTACACCATGGTATTTGTGTGAGAGATTTCTGTACCGTGGATAGATCTGTTAGTCTTTCAGTATTGTAGGAGGACATTGCAGGATCATGCAGAACATCAAGTTACCACCTATTTTTCAACCAAAGTAGACTGATTGTGGGCATTGTGCACCACAGTGTCATGGTTTGAGTGAGTTGCTTTTAAAATTGTGTTGGATAAATTTGTTTAAGTTTCACGCACTGGCAAGGAAGAGTCTGAAGAGCATTGATAGTTCAGAAGAGGTTCAATTCAGTAATGCACATTTCAATTGAAAAGCAGGTTAGAAGGGGCACCTCAGTAGAAGTCCTCCTTGGTTGTTGGAATCTAACACGCTGCATAGAGTACTTTGAGAAAATTTCTAACTTGGCAGAACTAAGGAAAAATAAGGTAGTCAGCAGTTCAGCACCTGTAGGTTTATGGGGGGGTTGGTTGGTTGGGGTTTTGGGGGGTGGGGCAGTGGGAAAGGGGTGGTTTGCATGTGTAGTTTCTGGGTGGTCTGCTGGTCATTGGAATTGTTAGAAGCACCTACACATCCATTGATGGATACCACTGGTCAATCAAAACTGCAAACAACTTTAGGGGAACAGCTGTGGTGGTTATTAATTTCTAAATGATAAATTTGTATTTAAAAGGTAGGCCTTGAACAGTATTGGGGTAATCTGTACTTTCACTGAGGAAATGGGAAATTTTGGGGTAACATTTTCTAAAAAAAATGAGGCAAAGTATTTATTTAAGCGCACACGATGTAATAACATTCACTTTTCTTGCATGCCGTTATGTGAAATCTGTATTATTTCATAGTTAAACTGTTTCTTCTGTGGGTAGCTGAGATTTTACCAGTATTATATTTAAATGTGGTTTTTTTAACGTGAGAGGAAAAGCAATAATAAGTGATAGCATTGTAAGTAGTTGTCCTAGTTTGGGTTAGAACAGAACAATTCTGTTCAGTGATTTTACTTTTCAGCTCAGTCTCTTCTTATTTTGGAAGTTTGCAACCTGTTTTTGCAGACAGTCTCTGCTTCTGGCGGGGATAACGCTCCGTGTTTAGGGTTAGTACCCAGAGTTGGGGTGCAGACCAAGGTCACTGCTGGATCTTGTGCACCATGACAGGGGGTGTGGAGAGTAAGGGCCGCACCTGCAGGGAGGAATGGCCAGGACAGGTGACCCTAGGTTGCCCAACGCATCCCGTGTAAAGCTGAGGGGGCACGAGGGTCTTCGACCTCACTTCCAGCCTCGGCCTTGGCCTCAGCTTCGTCTCCAGCTTAGGCCTCTGCTCTGGCTTTGGCTTCTTCTGAGGACTTTGGCTTCTTGCTCCCATTTCCTTTCATTCTCCAATGGCCGGCATCTGAGGAGGACTCTGTCTGTTCTGCCTTTGATCCCAATTTGTGCCTTCCTGAATCCAACTCCTGGTTCCTGCCTGTGGCTGGGCCCAGTCTGGGCCTGCTCCACAGCACCAGTCCTGATGGTGACGTACTTGCCATCAGGGGAGTGGGTTCCGTACTGCTTTTGTATATATTGCTATATATTCCGTTTTATTACTATTACTTTCATTTTCATTAAAGCTGTTGTAGTTTCCTTCCCTAATCAGTAAGTCTCTCCCTTCCTTATTCCCTTTCTCTTTCCCTTCGGTGAGGGAGAGGGGGTAACAGAGAGCATCTGGTGCAGGTTTAGGGCTGCCCTGACCCGACAGTAGTGAATAGCTTCACTTTCTTTTATGCAAAAGTTAAGACAAGCTTAGATTTTCATGAGAAGTTGAAATCCTAAACCAGAATTAGTTTGTTTAATACAGTGAGTTACATTGGTGGGGCACAGCATTGTAGCTGCAAAAGGCAGCTTGGAGACAAGAGGATCTCAACTTGGAGTTCATACTTGTGAAGTAACAGTCTCTTAAAAATGAGGGACAGAATTTATTCTTCTTTATTTCTATCAATAATTATTCTCCCTTTTTAAAAAATACCTGTGATGTGTTCTCTCCAGTGTGAAATAATATCTTTCCCAGAATTTTTTCTTAAGATTTTCTTCACTTTCTTAACCTTTAGTTGAATATTTACCATTGTTGTTTCCTGGGAAGATAATCTATAATTTCCATCACATACTGTAAGATTAAGCATTATTTCAATATTTTCTGCAGGAGCACCTGTCACTAAAAAAGTACATTGTGGATATTGTGATTGAGAGTTCTGTTCCTGTGGAACCCTTAAAAGATGGAGAGGAGAAACAGAAAACTAAAAAGAAAGCCAAAAAGCTGAAGGCACGGATGAACTCCAGGTAGTACAGATTTCCGTTTGATTTTTTTTCTTTAAGTTTTGTTCTGAACTTTACCTTTTGTCCTTTAGTATGAGTGCAGTGGAAGGCTGAAAAAAAATTAAAATTATTTGCTTTGGGAGTGTCTTGAAAATAACACTGATGAGCGTAATTTATGACCACTTTCTCTGATTGAGAAAGAAAACTGAATATCGATCTGGAGCCCTTGGTTTCACCTGTTAAGAGCTTTTCTCATAATTGGATACCAGTGCCCTGCCAAAACTGTAGCCTCTTGTACCATACAATAGCATGTTTAAATTTGTGTAAACCATGCCTATTTTTCTTCCTGCCTATTGATTTTTAAATGAAGTATCAAAGAAAATCAATAGTAATCAACAAATAGGAGTCAGCCTGCTGTAGTGTCAAATCCCATGACTAAATTTAATCATTTTTTGTTGCCTGTCACAACAAAAAGAAAGTTAAAAATATCTTTGAAAATGGAAAGTAAGTTGTCAGACCTGAAATTTGTTATTAGTCTAAAAAGTGACATCTGCAAATCAGTGTGATGTGCAGGACATCATTATATCATGAGCTGGCACTGTCAGTCTTTGCGGCTGAGGTTAATACTTAAGTGAATTTTATACCACATATTTGCATTTATTTCTAACAATACTTCAAAAGGTGAGAATCGTTGTTAGTTGTTTTCTGTCCTGTTTTTAAACAGAAAGGATTACAAATAAGAGAAAAACACCTGGAAGGATTTGTAAAGGGGCAGTAAAAATGAGATGGTCTATTAACTCATAATAGTGGTAATAATGGCACATTAGTCTTCAAAACCACAATACTTTTCCAACCTATTACTGTTTCTGATTGTTTTCCTCTTTAGATGACCAAATCCACTGTCTGAATGCCACATTAGAGCACACTGTTGACACTGGATAACGTGTTCTTCCAGATTTCTCATTAGGCAAGATGCAGAGTTATTCATATTACCTGTTGATTTAATGCAGTTGTTGGGTCCAATTTTAATTCTTTCTCAGGAGCTGCTTCTGTTGAATTCAGTCAAAGATTTGTCAGACCTAGGAATACAGTCTCAAGTAATAATTTGTCATTGACACTGATAGTTGAAAAAAATTTTCAGAACACTTTGAATTCTTATGTACCAGCCTGCTGGGTGAGTCAGCATATTAATCATGAAGAATTGTAATTAAACAGTAATAGATGGGCATCATTTTACAAAGGTGATACGTTGTTGCAAAATACAATGAAAGTTTCAAAAATCTAAGAGGATTTGTATTGGCGAGACATGAAATTCACGTTCATTAAGCTTGTTTTTAGTTTTAGAGGGTGACTAAACTTTTCAGTGGAACTACTGTCCTTGAAGATAACTGAAAGTTAAATTGAAGATTTCACCATGAGTTTTCTAATGTTAACACGGAAGACTTGCTGATAAAAATGTCCAGTAGCAATATGAAGCAAAGGTGGTTCTGTGGAAAATAATCCATTCAGGAAATTAATTTTAGCCATGCAAGTCTTGCCAGTATTCTGGTTACTCTCACTGACACTTTAGTTATAGTAAAAGGTGTAGTAGCAACAAACACTGCCTGGACATTCAAGCATGTAAGCTTAATACATGAGGAGGTGTTCCATGTTCAGAAGATGGAAGAGGATTATCTTAAATGATGTGGCTAAAGCAGTAACCTCAGGCTAACAATATGGAATGTTAAATTAAATAATTTATGTAATGTCTACTATGTCTCTGCCCAACAATCTGGATAGTGGTACCACCAGATGGCTGGGAGTTCACTGCTCACAACCAGCTCACAACTTACAGGGAATATATAGTTCAAGTACTTAATAATTCTTTTACTGAGAATGGTTTGAATGTAAAGGGAGTTCGATATTGATAATTCACATAGTTTCACAGGTGTTGGCATATTCTCTACAAGCCACGTTTTAGTACATATTTGCAATTATGCCTCTTCTCTAGAAAAAGAAATAGTTGTAGCAACCCCCTTCTTATACCTCAAGACTTGAAATTATACATTCATTTCAGTTACTAGGGAGCTGATGTTTTAAACGTGGAAAAAATAAGGAAATGCATCCAAATAGGGTCTGTTGCTCTCCTGAGTGTCTAGATCTTAAATCACTATTACAGTATCAAAGCAATGAAGGGCAAAGGTGAATGAGGGGACAAATTGTGATCAATGGATTATTAGATAAGTTGAGAAGTTTTGTTCATCTTATTAATTATATTTATAACCTGAAGCCGTTAAACTGGTGCTGTAGTAATAACTGATATATAGCGAAGTAAATTATCTCAGGTTAAGACGTATGTGTTGCGAGCCGAAGAACACTTTGGTACTTGCATGGCAAAGGAGGCTTGCTGGAAGCTAACCTCAAGCAACGGAGGTGCAGTTACTGACTCTAAAGTCTGTGCCGTTAAGATCTGCTTTGTGATGGATTTAAAGCACTCAAGTCATGTTCATTTAGCAACAGATATCTTAGGTGATTATTCATGTTTGACTGACTTGCTGTACAAAACTCAAGGCTGAAATGTGTTGTTTCTGGCTAAGAGGCAGGAAAGAAGGCAATAGGTTAATAAAGGAATCCCACCTTCATGTTTAATACTAAATTCAGTTGTGATTAATAGCTTTATTAATGATCCGCAAATCAGAGCTAGTGGTAATGTAACAATATTTGCATGTAGCATAAGTTGTTTAGGTTAAGCAGCTGAGGGAAATTTGATCCACTTGGATGAAGAGAAGCTGTAAGAAATGTCTAGTATATGTATATGAGAGAAATAATAGCAATTAAATCTTTACTAAATGATTGTTTTGCAGTGCAGAGTGAAATACATTTCTCATTGGAGGCCATTGTCAAAACCTTAGATTTGAAAAAAAAAAAGCCCTGAACGTTTTTAAAGTTGGCAAGAATGTCAACTGACAGCAGTTAAGGCTCA